>JAIPRN010000336.1:49909-93628 GCA_025469175.1 Geopemphigus sp. TES_GeoC_2020 | reverse complement strand
CTATAGTGAACTAAATCGCTTTCGTATTCTCCCGAAAACGTTGTGCTCACGACGAAATGTTCAAATAAGCTTAATATAATGGGCAAATATCTTAATGAATTATTTTCGGATTTTGTTCGGTACGATATTCACATTTTCGTATTATAAAACCCTCTGTTTTTCACCCTCGAAACTCATTCCTTAATTATTTTTTTAACTTTCCATGATTATTCATACATTAGGCTCGTATAGTTATCGAACGTTTTACGTTTTTCTTTTAGTTTTTTCATTGTACGCGTTTATTACAATTTTTTATATTGGTTCAGCGTGAGATAGGAATAGATGTAATATCTAAACGCATACATGGCAGTGCATGTATGGGGGATGGGGAGGTCGTAAGCGACTATTAATCATTTGTCGTTTTTTACCTCACGATCCGTTGGACTTGTATGAAGGTGGCAGTACGGGGAGAGAAGTGGCAGTATTATCGTCGAATAACGTTATATTATTATCACTTTTTGTGTGTGTTTTTTTTTATTTTTTAATCAATACTTTGACACGGGACGGTTAGGGGAGGCATGGCTGCGTGGATTGACGTAAGCAAGCTGAAACGACGTTTGCCGAAAAATTAACCTTGTTGTCGGCTAGTGACGAAGGGGAATATAATGCGAATGTGAAAATCGTGTGTACACTGTAGACACTGTAATTTGAAGAAAGATATTTCGACGCGTAAGGACGATGTTTTTTTTGTCAACCCCGACGAACTTTTTCCATGAGAAAATATACAGTGCTCGTAAATAGTACGATTTCACACATCAAAACAAGATCGTATTATTTGAAGAACGTCTATGTCCTCATGCAACTATAACTCTCGACTGCTTTCTGTATATAGCTCATCATCATACAAATCATTCTATCGAAATAAATAATGGTGATTTGTGCGAATCGTTGTTTGTGTGGTCACTAATAACGCATTACCTAATACAAAAAAGGCTCTATTTAATTTTAATATAAATTACTCCGTTCGTTTTCTTCGAATCGTATTAACAAAAATGTATTAAAACTATATATAGACGCGAATTGGTATTCTTATTATCGTATCAAAATTCCAAATCAGATTATTTCATATTCATTATTTTAGATTATTTCAAAGACTGACGTATTGCTTTCTAAAGATGTCCCCAATATATGCCGATCGAAATTGATACATACGAAAACGAATTATTACATAATATCCCGTGTAATCGGGTTAATGTATTATTATTTGTTCTTTCGGATTCGTATATCACGACATACTATACTCAGTGGCGTAAATACGATATTTTGTTTTTGAAAAATAAAAAAATTCGCTGGAAAATGTAGGTTTTTAGTAAATAAAAAGTAACTAAAACACGAAATTTTTATGTTATATGTGTACGTTTACGTTGTAATTATTATATTTAATATCAGGTTTACCAAAAAAGGCCACTCAAGTATTGTTTTTAGCTCATTTATCGGATATTTGAAAATACGTATAAACTATATCACCAAAATAAAAATATGACGAATATGTTTAATTTTAAACTAAAAACAACCCGTAACGAAGAAGTGCATGTAAAATGAAATTCTCTTTGTGAAATGAATTTGTACTGCGGTAAATATGAAATTACTATCCGTATTAGGTAGAAAAGTCAAACACGGTTTTAAAAATCTGTGTAATCTCATCAATGACACATAAAATGTAAAAAACCACTTGTTTTTTTTTTAAATTTTATTTTTCAAAATACAAACGACAGTGTGACACGATAAATGATAACGTACAATTTTATTTCAACGAGATACTAATTTCTATTGGAATGATCACGCTACATTCACGGAGCTATTATCTCCGTAATAAGTAAATGAAATAAGTAAAATGTTTGCGAAAAATTATTAATAATATAATATTATTTGAAATATGATGAATCATAATCATAGAAACGACATTTTAACACATTCAAATAGCAGGAAAAGTTTTTTTCGGGATTCGCAGGAGTTGTGATTGGGTCTGGCGGAAATTTCTTGCACACCCTCCCACACGTCTCTGCCTTTCTACGGACTATACTTACAACGCGTCACGAATAATACGAATAACACACACACACACATACAGGGGTTTGTATTGTAATATTATACGAGCACATGTCGATGAGGCCGTTCTCTGTAACCACCTGCCTCATATTATATTTAACAATATGATATTCGTACATAATATTATCATCCCTCAGTCGAAGGGGCATAATGTGCACGTTGCATAATTGCGACGATCAGGAATGATTTTTTATACGGTGCACATGTCGTCATCGTTGTTGTCATTGTTGTTTGGTCGAAAAATGTATCGGATTTAATGTCCACGTGAATAATATTATGTAGACACACGATCGTTTTCAACAATTTCGGAATGTTTGTACGTAAGTGGTATAAAAAAATACACACGTGATGTACTTACGCGAAGTTTAAATTAGATTATCCGGGCTCGTCTCTTGCGTGATATTTATTGACTTATAAATATAAACAATCATAATATATATATATATATATATAAATACAGTTAATCGAGTATGGAAGTTTTTAAGCGAACGTGTTTAGAAATACACGGATTCGATTTCAGGGGAAATTATTTTGAAATCCATCTCAACACTTTTCTGTATTTTAACATTATTTGGCCTGTCACGATCGATTTGTGTCCGGCTGATGAAAACAGAACATTATAGGTCTTCGTTTGAAACCCATGATGCTCTTTCGTTTAAAAAATACATTTACAGCTTTGGGCTATGCAGGTCGTATACACGATCATATTATTAGTGTTATCGTAATTGTTCTCAAGGTTCCATGTTAGAATTATCATTTTTCTGTGAATTAAAGACTTAAAATTTTGGTCCACGCGGACGTACATATTATTGTACAAACTCAATCGCCGATCCATGAGAAAAATATAGAACGTTCGATATATCGAAACATTTCTAGTATTTGTTTTATTGAACGTATTGCGAACGAAAATTCAGTATTAAGCTGATTAGAATCGGTTTTTTCTTTTTGCAGATACGATTATTTCAGTCCTGAACATAGTCTGCTTTTATTTTAATCCAGTATTATTTTTTGATGCTCAGATAAGAAGTATTTTAAGTTTAGTTCGTTAAGTTTGTTTACATTACTAATTTGTAATTTATCTATTCTACGTAAATTAGTAGTCTCCCATATATAAGTATACGACTCTAGTCGGTTGTATTCGGTGGAGGGAGAGAGGGTTCCCAACAAAATACGAATTAATTTTAACATTGAAATTCGATCGCTTTAATATTAAATACATGGCAGTACGTAGGTAATTTTTGTTTAATTCATTTTGACGTTATCAAATTAATTTAATTACAAGTAATACGCAATATATGCACTTGAAAATAAACAATTTATGACCAAATGAATAGTTTATATATTGTATTAAAAGGCACAAACAAATTAATTTACTATTACATTTTATTTTAATAAAAAAATTTTACACTAAAATCTTTAGTTTCATAATATTAAAATTCAACTTTGTTTAATGGAATTAAATTAATATTATTTTCTATTTTAACTATAACCTAAACTTATCAAAAATGCCGTTTGTTTACCAACGATCTTTCACACTACGAGTCATATTATAAATTTTATTTTGTTCTTTTATTTATTTCGTTAATCACGCCTATCTTTGTATGTTTGGATATGATACACATTACAATACGCGTGTAATTGAAAATTGTTCAAAAGAGGAATTTTACAATACAAACGTATAACTTGGCGTTTCCATTATTCCTTACTCACTCAATACTTATGTACTTATTCAATACGCGAAGTAATTTATTGTACACGTTTCTTCGATGTACGAATTGTTATTATCACTTTTATTTGGTGTATAGCACGCAACTATAATATACATAATACTATGTGTAAAGTAACGTAATAGAAGTGTTTTGTTTTCATTTTTAACACGAACCAGATTGAAAATCACGTTGGTCTACTCCACACAATAACACGTGGTATAATATGTAACGTCGGACGTATACATAAACTTGGTCTGTATAGTCGCGCGTGGTTTAACCGGTTTTCGCGACGACGTATACTCAGTTGACAAATCCAATAGCTTGTTGCGGTCATGCCTGTTCGTGTGCCGCAGGAGGTCGAAGTACGCGCTTATAGAAGAGTGGGAGGGAAGTATAAAATCGATTTTTTCTTTTTTTAAGAGATGAAATATAATGTCATGAAAGTATTTTCGCTGCACGAATGCCATGTTGAACGGTTCGGTATACAAACATTTAAACGAAGACTTTTCTGTAAATCCTTACGAAAAATTCCGAATAATAGGTCTACCATTGTATGCTTCGGAACATGCTACGACAGAATCACATTTATTGATTTTTCTAGTTGTTTTTCAGTGTATTGATATTTTACTGAAAAGTGATCAAAAACTACATCGATGATTGTTCAGTGTTATTTAACCTTTCCAAATGCGATATTTTATAAACGTAAATTTGTAAATTTAATATAATTAATTTTACTATCGTAACATTTTAGACAAAGAAAGAATTTCGCACGAATTAATACGCCTTATTTTATGTTTGAGAGCTAAATCAAATTTAACAGATATACTATAATAAAATCAGATAAATCTATTTCTAATATTTAGGGTGAAGATGATTTATATTGGCTAATTGGGAATTGCATCTGGATGTACATTTATTTGTTGTTATTTGGTTAATATCGTTAGAAAAGTAGATACGATTGTACCGTGTTAAGGGCAGAGATTGATTTTTAAATTTTATTTTATTTGGTAAGTTTGATACAAAATAGGCCTCATAAAATTATTTAGTACAAAAAAATTTGAAATAATGTAAAACGTTTTGTATATTTTGTTTCATAAACTTTATCACGTACAATCTTGTTTCAGTTTCTTTGCAAACTCATCAATGATGTCGTGCTGGGGTAAGTCATTTTGAGGCCTCTCAAGACAAAGACCAGGTGACTAGTCACCAACGTACTCTCCTAAACTTTATTATTCGAGATAAATATATATAAATGTCTTTGATTTTAAGTTATTACCAGTCAAAATTCAAAAAACGTATGTAAAATTTTCGACTCGTTCGATTTGCGTAAAATTGAATACGGATATTTTTTCGTAATTACGCAACTGTGCGACACTCGAATTTCTATATTCCACTATTTAAGACGAAACGTTATCAATGAGTTATACACTAATCGTATTCAAACAATCATAATAAACTGAGTTTTGAATTATTTTAAAATTTTGAATTTAGAACGACGATAAAATAATACTGCAACATCCCCGTTCACTTGATTTTTGTTTAGCGCGACGGGGCAATGTTTATTACGTTGTTCTAACGTTAATTTCGCACAGTTACGTGCACAGATCGGTATGAGGAAACGCCATTATTTCACGATTTTCCGTCGGCAAACGTTTAAACCGTTCCGCGAACATTTTATCGTGGTTTTGTGACGCGATGATTGGGGTGACGGGTGGTGTGGGGGAGTGTTAGGAAGAATAGATCGGGAGGAGACGAAGACGCGCACGCGCACACTTTCTTCGAAGGGATTCATTCGCACGCACAAATTTTATCTTCTCATCGTCGATCAATCTATTTTTGACTATATTCGACGTAAGAAGAAGAAGAAGAACGACGACGACGAAGAATTAACTTAATACAGACGTCAAATTATGTGCAAGCAGATCAGGTTACTAAAATTCACTTTTACAACCTACGTAGGCAACTTCTGGCTACATTCGCGAACATGGACGATTCACAAAACTTACCTGGTTCTCCGAGTGGAGCAACTTGAGTTGGTCGTTGATCAATGAATATTTGGCGGACTCCTCTTTGCGTAGAGCTCGTTCCTTCTTTAGTTCCGGGCTCCAGAACGTTTTGATACTGTGCATGCTCGATCCGAGTTTCTGATTAGTCAGCTCGAGCTCCTTCTTGAGGTTGGACAATTCACGGTGCAGGTCGGTGTTCTGGTGCTGGAGTTCGCCCAGGAAGTGGCCGGTGTCCCGGGCGTTGGACATGAAGTGACCGCCAACACCCATACCGCTGCCGCCAGGCGATTGCCTGGACCGGGACGACATGACACCGTACGGGTCGTCGTCCAGCCCGGAAAACCCGCCACCGTAACCGCGGTCCCGGTCGAACGACCTGTAGTCGCGGTCGTGACTGTACTGTCCACTAGGATCGGACAGAATACCACCGCCGCCGCCTCCGCCACCGGTGTTTCGATCTAGTGACTGATACCGGGACGGCGGCATGACGCCCATACGGTCGGTAGGACGGCTGGCGCTCCGGGACCGGTGGGACGCGCCACTTGCCGGGCCCATGGCCCGTCCTCGGTCGTCCAACAGCACCGGGCTGTTGAGGTCGTCGTCCCGGTAGTACGACGATGATGAGATGCCGCCACCACCACCACCGCCGCCGACGCCGCCGATGCCCAAGCCTCCGCCACCGATTCCGGTTTGGTACGAGCCGCTACCTCCGCCGCCGCCATGATGGTCAGGCGATCCGGCGCCGGGTCTGACCGTCCGCCGGCCCACTGGACTGTTTCGTTGGACGCCGCCACCTCCACTGCCCGCGCCGGACGGATACGTTCTGGACGGCGACCGGTCCACTGTCGGTAGTTCGGTGGCTATGCGCCGGGTGCCGCGAGGTGACCGTGTGCCCGTCGGGCCTAAAGACGAACCGGGACCGTACGGTTCTCTGGCCGACATGATTGCGTCTCTTCTTACCTTACGTCGTTTCCACTAGTCTTACCGTCTCGGTGGTGGTGGTGGTGGTGGTGGGGGTAGTGGCTGGGTGGGGTGAGAGGGTGACAAAACGCACTCGGTACGGCCTTGTTACACGCGCCGGGTCATCGCGTCGCGGTGTTTTCGTCGCGCACTCGACGGTCGCTAGTACGCGGCGAACTAGCGCGGCCTACTACGCGAAAGGCGAGTACGCCAATATATCGGTACGGTGGTTGTCGGTGTCGCGGGTTTGGCGGTGCACCGACGTCGCGAGGGGCGTCACACACACACACACGCGCATACACCGTAACACGGTTTACGAATTCGTAGTATACACGCACGCGCGCGTACGCGCGCCACACTATCGTAGAAGATATAATACACACGCACACACACACACACACGTACACGCGCGCACACACCCACACGCACGCACGCGCGTACCGAACGGACCGAATACTCGAGGGCACACGACGGCGCGACTACGGACGACACACTGAACGCGTACGAGGCCAGCTGCTGCTCCCTGATCAATGAAGACCCCTTCGAGCCACCGCCACCGCCGTGGCCACGGCCCCCTCCGAATGGCGGCCCGTCCTGTATACGCCGCCTGCGCGTTGCCATTATTACAGTTCTCGCACGGCTCGCCCGCCCGCCCGCCCGTCCGTCCGTGCCGGGTACGGTACCGGCCGCGCGGGTCGGGAACGAAATTTGGCCACGCGCTCCGCGCTCGCGCTTTTTTCCCCGCAATGAGACGGCGAGTACCGTACGCGAGACGGGGTAGCACCCGGACGATGACACCCTTCTTTACTTGTCCCTACTCGTACGCCCTCACGTCGGCCCGTTCTCCGCACGTTTTTCTAACGGGTTCGTTATTCGTTTTTCGAAAACCTAACCTAACCGTCGTTTTCCTCGTCGATCGTTCAATAAACGGGAGTTTCATTTTTCCCCGATCGTTCGTTTTACACTATTTCGGGCTTATCCTCTCCTTCCTCTCCGCCTCACCCCTCCCACGTTCTCGGCCATTTTCTCCGGGTCGGTCGCGGTAGCGCCGAGAGTCGGAAATCAATACGCCGCGACGACGAGCGTTTGCGTAGTTTAGGTGTGCGCGCGACTAGGCCGTATTATTATTATTGTTATTATTCTCACTTTTATTGTTATTAATATCATTATGATTAAGATTGTTATTATTATTACTATCGTATTAATGCGATCGACAAAATGCGGTAGACGAAAAATCAGACAACCAATCAACCAAAGAAACTATCATAGGTTCGAAACTCGAAATATTTGCAGTCAATTCGTTCAATTCGATTTCATCGAGCTTATTACGTAATTTTAGTATTACCGTATAACGTTCGTTGTTCCATAATTTTACGATTTAATGTTTTCAATTTCTCGTTGTTGATGTACATAATTATTGTGCTGTGTGTAACAAATATTTTGTCGTATACAAATTCCTGTAATGTTTACGTTGCACACATCTCACTATTTTTCTCTGTGTATGTGTGATGTACGTATTTCGATATAGTACACGTATTTTTACGTAGACTTACGTTTGATCAGTTGACAAAAGTTCACGGGGCCAAGCACAATGAATTTGCTAAACGACGGTAAATGGTGAATTTCAATAGGTTAAAGTACGTATTTATCGCACGGTGGCGGTGGCGGTTCAAAACCGATTAAACAGAAATCTGACTCGTGGCCAACGATTTTTAGTGGTAGTCGAAAATACGAAATTCCTCTTAAACGCCCCTACATATCTTAACGAAAAATCGTTGTTTAAACTCGTTTCGATTTTACCTAAATGAACGTATCCAGTGGTGTATTAGTGACGTTTTCAACCGTACGGGATGTCCAAAAATAAGCCAATAGCGTTTCACGTGTTTATGGATTCTTTTCTAACGAGCAACCGATAGTACAATTTCCCATCGAAACGTGTAGAAATTATTTTTAAATCTAACATAGACCAACCGTTAAATATCATCCTCATAACATTATTCCTTCGTCGCGCCCAATCATTTTGATCAAAGTTAAGTGCACCAATGTTTGACACATGTACTTTTTATTTAAACGACGAATTATATTAAACGTAAATTTTTATATATAATTATATAACGTATGTATCTATTAAATTCCGACAAAATTTAATTTCCAATGAAATTTAATATAGTAAAATAGCTTAATTTGTTATACATTAAAGTTAGTGCGCCTATATAGGAATTGAATTTAATTCTTCAAGCTGAGTTCATACATTGAAAACAAAGCTATGTAATGAAGATCGTTGGAGTTCAAACCCCAAAGCCGTAATTAAATAATTAATCACCTCGAGCACTGAATTATCAAAAATTGAATAATTTTTATCCAACATCCATTGTTATTGAACTATAAATAATTCTTTTTTAATTGTGTTTATTTGACATATTATCCGCATAAACTATGTAATCGAATTTGATCAAATATGAATTTATACGTACATTTTAAAAGATAAACTTTTATATTACATTAATTTAAGTAATAACTATAATTGTTGTTCTGTTATAATTATAAGCCAATAGAAATCAATATTCTATCGTAAAAAAATCTTTGAAACAATGAAGTGAAATAAAATAGATTAAAAATCGGGATTCTAAACGGAAACAAAACTCAATTACCAAACATTGTGGAGTTGTTAGGGGTGTCAAGAAAATGGAACAAATTCATAATTAGTGTGTATGTATCGTATAAACAATAATATGTACGTTTTGTATAATAAAGAGGCATACGAAAATTATATAAATAACGAGCAATATTTTGTTTTTGAAAAATAATTAACTCATTCAAAATTTAATCATAATTTGTAGGACATTTTCAACATTGAATATTAAATTTAAAATATATATGATATATCAAAGTTTATAAAACTATCGTTTTAAAATAAAAACTTTTGACAATTATTTGATATACGGTAATAAATATCGTTCCATATATATATATATATATATATATATATATATAAAAGTATTAATTAATAAGAATAATCGGCCAAGACATATCACAAGTTTATGGGTCTTGAAGGACCAAAAATATGTTTGCCGTTTTTCCCTTTTTCATCCTTGTCGTCCTCTGTCCGTCGTCGCCTAATAAAAATACATTGTGTTTGTTCCTATATTATTATATTGCAAATATATATGAAAGTGCGACGGTCTCGTCGCTATTTGAATATATTTTACGAATTTCTATATTTTATAACGTGTTATTATTCATTAACCATTACCAAATACGGATTCAATTATTCTAGTAGATGGTTGATTACGTTAGTGTCCAAACATTCTCTACGTTTCCGCAATTAAGTTTCGTCCGTGATTAGCTTCGCCATTGTAGTTTATAATATATAAGTAATTTTTATCGTGGCTTTATTTTCAATTAAACCGTACACTAGATTATAAGGGAAATTCATGGAATTATTATTAATTTTAAATATTAGCGTATCGGAACTGTTTGTATTATACACTTCATTTATAATACCTTTACCGGAAATACTAACGTAGTATTAAATAATTTCTTACATTATATAATACAGATAAAAATGGGGCTAAAATACTTTTTAAGATTATTATTTATAAATAGTCGAAATACTATCCAATTACGTATATACAATATACATCGAAAATTCAAGGTTTAACATTGTAATAAATAACTTAATTGAAATGAGGAATTACCCAAGGCGTTTATAAATCATTGTGTCAATAATAATTATTAATATTAGTAAATACGTCAATTTTGATATCGGTTGGATTTTCCAGTCCATTTCGTAAAAATACTTAGTGACTACTTATGTATGACTGCTGATCAATAGTGTTCTTGATATTCATTTTCGCTTACATGTTAAATCTTGTGACCCAGATTGCAGAGATTATTTACATGAGACGTATAATACGTAAAGCTTTGGTTAGTTTATTCGAAAGGAACAAATCCTCTTTCGCCTGATCGGTAGTAGTAAATTTAGTTGTTATCAAAAAATTAATATGTTTTTGCTTACTGTAAATTCACGGTAGCTTCAAATTATGTTGTTCGACATATGGCCTGCAACGTGATTGCTTTAATGTTTTTCGGTTACCCATATAATTATATAAGTACATCTATACTAAAATCAAATGTTAAAAATAATCGAATTTTTCATTTCGATCAACGTCATAATATAAAATATAAAATTTCCGTATTTATATATTACTGGCTATTCACGTTCAACGTTAATAACATTCACTAAAAAAATGCAATTAATAAAACGCAAGTCTGTTTTCCGTAATTATGTGCAAAAAATCCAGTCAAACATTCAATTCTCCTTCAAGATTTTTAATCTAACCCTACGAAAGTGAGCGAACATAAAAATATAAAATGCACGTACAATTGAAAACTCGAAAATATTAATAAAAGTTATTAAATAGTACATTTAACGTATATTAAACGTGTATTATTTTTATTATTTTGTCGATTAATGTTTTATACTCAAAGTTCCAATTTTGTATAATATAATGCGGAAAAAAGTCGAGAGAAAACAGAATTTTGTTGGTTAACCATATCCCTGAAGACCGTGAGTGAATATCGGATGGTTTTTAAATTGTTAATTCCCTTTTGGCGTTTTTTCGCTAGCGGTTATTACCATAATAACCCGCGAGTACCATTTTTCCCGTGCTAAAATTTGACGTCATTTAGTTTATACGTATTACTTATAAAATAAGCGTCTGCATTTTAAAACATTATTATATACCAATATCGATTTACATCATACAATTATATTTTATATTTAAATTCGTACATAGCCACTAACATGAAAAGGAACATGAGAGGGAACATAAGAGATTTATTGTCCCTATTTCTAACGTCTTTATACACATTCTAGGAAAGTTACTAATATACTTATACAGTTTCATTTAGAATTCAGATAAATAAAATGAAAAGAAAAACAAAATAAACAGATTTTCGTTAAAAATACTATTTTCGACATTCTATTACTTTTATTTTATTCAACCAAATGTTTTTAAGTTTACTCGAACAATTAACGTCATTTATTTTATCCTTAAATATGGAATATATATATAAGTTCAAATCGTCTTTATGCGTAAAGAAAACTGATCAAGATCTCGTCAAAACGGCAGATAATTTTGATTAAAATTGTTGGCGGTATTTTACATAACTTTTCATTCAAACCGTACAAAACGTGTATACCTAATTTATTGATAATACTATAAGCAAAAAAAAATTTATTTATAAATAAATATAATTTTTTTGTTTTCCTTATTTCGTCCAAGATATATAAGTTTTTATTTTATATAACTTCGTTATGGATCGTTTTCATTTATCACAATTATTCACCAACTGGGAATTTTCACAGAATACTCAAAACTGTTGAAACGGACGTTGCACCTTTAAAATTAAATATAATAATATATATTCCTCGTCGCATCACTCATCATAATATTATATCCCGAAATATCGTTTATTAAATCGAGTAAACACATTTTTTACACATACAACTAGTTCTTTTATTTTTTAGACGTTTGGCATAATATTTTTAACCACACGAGTATATGATATGAATACCTAAGTATTGTTCGTACACATTTGTAATCGTAATGAGTGATTTAGAACTAGAAACTCCGAAATTGTAGGATTTGCGTGCTCATTTATTATGCTATCCTGACGTATGACGTACGTTGTAAAGGTGTTTTTAAGAAGGGTTAGTAGTCTTTTTTTAAAAAAATATTACAATTTTCGTGTCTTTAAACGTAGTTCAACTAATCCACGCTAGACAGCTAATAAGAAATTTAAACTACCATATTTTTTTATAATATATTTTATATAACTATATTGTCAACCTACATATTATTATAATAAAATCTAATTATACTTAAATTAGTATTTAGTAGTATACATTTTTATAATTAGAAGTTCGTATGTATAAATATGAATTACTTTTATTGGTCATATTTTTTTTTATAAAAAAATACATCGTAAAAATACCACTGTTTTCAATTTTTAAATAAATGTTTCATTTATATTTACGTCTTATAAAGAAACACGTATATTAATAAATAACGAAATTAGAAATTGTTTTTAACAGAATATTTTGTTTGGAAAATATTACACTGAAGCTTATATAAATATTTTCAACTTTAATAGCCTAATGAATAAAACAAAAATTTAGTCTATAAAAAGTTATTTTATAGTTGTTTTTTTTGTAGTTATTTAGTTGTTATTCCATAACAACTATAGAATTAAATAATTATCTCTTGAATGAATTAATACGTCTAAATATATTTTAAAAATCCTAATTCTAATTATGAGTTTGTATATTTTATTTATTTTATAGTTAAGTAATATATATATATTTATTTATTTATTAGAAATTCTTATGTAAGATGCATAGAAAAAATGTTCCTTAAAAGAATTAAAATTTCCGTCATCCATATGAAGGCAAAATATAAAAAAATTGTTGGTGTTTCAATTCAACAACATCAGTTAAAAAACTTTTATGTTAAATACGGATTTATGCGTATATTCGACCAAATCAATATTGAATTGTAATTGATATTTTAGCGAACTATTTTATTACTTGCGTCAGTGGGTTTTTTTAAATTAAGGTTTCAATGTTTCGTTTAGAGCACATCTTATTCGCACGAAAATTATTTTGACTTTAGCTCTTACATTATTATAGTGTGATACCTTTTAATTTAGTGACCTGTTTATGATAGTTCAAAAATGTGAAATTCAAATAGGACGAACGGCGTTTATGGCAGAATTAATTTTTCCAACTGTACAAAATTAATAATAATATTTGTTATGCCATATAGCTCCATACTTATAAACAGAAATATATGAACAAATCTTAAAGAAATATTGGTACTCAAAAATATACAAGAAGGAATTTTTTAAAAAATTGAAAATTTATTACTAATCCTTTTAAATTAATATATTAAATAAATCAAATATGTTTTGATTGTAATAATTTGTGAAGAAAATAAATATATTTTAATGATTTTTTTATAAATTTCCAATTTTTTTTCGATAATCTAGATGTACCATGTTAAGCTATTCATGCGTTGGATTTTCGTGAATATTGTACGTATATATATATTTTTTGTTTTTGAAGACGCGGTATTCAGTTTTATGTTTAATACACACACAAACACACACACACACACACACACACACACATATATATTGAAGTTCTTTGCCGGAGTAATAAATGTGACAAAGTAAAGGCTACAATAATTTATACTCGAGGAATCTTTCTCATCAAACAGCTCGTAACGTGATTGATGTTTCCAGCGTTTATCGACAAAATCCGCGTTGGGATCAGTTGGTTGCACTATAACACTAATTAAATAATATGTGTCTTATATATTCATATACATTTTTATGACTTTATATATCAAAAGTGATTTTATTTATTTCAAACAGTCAAGTAAGATAAAATGTCAAATGCATATTTTTAAACGTTGTCGATGACTGTATATTTTTTCGTTACTTTTACGTATTTTTAGAATTCAATATCTACGTGTTATAGTTGAAATAGCAAATAAAGTTTTCAACGAAATAGTTAAGATAATTTTAAAAGTTCATATTGGTGCTTACGATTTTGTTTTCTAGATCAACAGTGACGGTTCGTGTGCTAAAGTTTTGCATTATATTTTAAAATTAACGATCGATAAACAAATTAAAAATATTCATTGACTGGCTACTAATACTATTTAATTATTGGAAAATCATATTATAAAATTTACTCTTATTTCATTTTTTTTTGGTTTATTTTAAATTATAGACGATACACGATCCCATAAATCAAAATTATATATATAGAATACGAGTGCTTCACATACTTCAAACTTAAATAGTAATGCTAATTTTACGCACAAGTTAAGTAGAAAAATCTGTTTCCTTTAAAGAAATCCTTGTCTATATTTATTATTATTTTGTTATTTCTAAGCAAATAAGATCGGAGCGAAGGTAAGCGCTTAAGGATTCCAAAAATTCAAACGTGACCACTCAGGAGTAACAAATCAATAATATGACGAAATCATTTTCAAATAAAAAATTTTTTACTTAAATTGCATTGAAAAGTAATTCATTAAGAAATATCTACATAATTTATTATATATTGTGTACACCAATGATAATTTATTACAATGAATCAATTACAAATAAATCTGTAAAAAGCAAAGACGTTAGTTTGTTCGTTTCGTAAAATTTTTATTAATTAAACGATTATATAATTTCCATAACAAAGTACGCGTGTAATTTATTATACATACTAAGCGGAATTAATTATTATACTCACTGATACTCCGTATTATTCATATTTATAATATTATAATCCTTAAATGTGTAAGATTTTATGTTTTGTTGGGGTAATGAACTGCTAGTTAAAGTTAAAACGTGGATGGTCTGTTTTTAGAGAATATGAAATTATATCCACCAAATTTAAACTTTATATCGTGCGTACGGCAATAAGTTTTTCACTATAACTTGGCAAACAAACCAGACGAAACCCGATTATTGATCCGGACACATCCTCTGCAGTTTAAAGATTCCATTTATTTTCCCTTTAACGTGGTAAATACATTGAAGTGATTATGTACTGAGGGGAGGGGGAGATATTTCACGTCCGTTATAGAGCATTTTTCAATATCATTCAAAAATTATAACGAAATTATATTCTTCATCGGCTTGTATATAGATTTACGATTGTCATTATTGTTAAGTTTTTTTAATAACTATTCGACTTTTATAGTAGGTAGTTTTGTCGTAAATTTCCTTTTAAACATTAAAATGTAACCAATAAAATTGATGGTTTTCTGCGGTGTGCGCCCAAACTGTTTGAATGATCGGTGAAATTTATTATTAACGGACCGAACGGTATAAATTATGTCAATGTAACATCGCTACGTCATTAACAACATGCGAATTATAGGTATAAGCGAATTTTGCGGTGGAGAATTTTGTACGTTTGTTTAGACATATATATTTATTTTTGGAAATAACGTAAAATAACAGTTTAAATAAACTGTTGCAGTTTCGTAATTTACGAGCGTGTTAGATACGTAAAATATATGGTAAAAAGTTGTTGGTCGCTCTGGCTTTAGGATTTAGGTCAATTCATGGTCTGACAAGGCAAAATTAATTTAGCTTTCAAAGTTAAAAAATACATTATTTTTACACGAGTATGTGTATATGTATATATATATATATATATATATATTTATTTATATATAAAATTTTTAGCTTTCTCTGTTTATGTATTTTGCTTTATACGGTTCAATACAATTTTTTTTACTTCAGTCACAACAGTGTAATTCAATTAAGCGTTGGTCGGAGAATTTTATTTTTGTTACCTATTCCCTTTCTACGTAACTATTTATGTACTCTTATGTTTTATTATCCGGAAATTTTCGTGTGTATATTACTTTTAGTTGAATAAATGTCCGAATGACGAAATAATCGATTAGTTTAAATCCTAGACACTCCTAAAACTTAACTACCCTATAATAAATCGGGCAGTGCTAGAAACGCTTATGTTACACATTTATATAAGCTGTTAAATACAACACTCGTTGAGATTCACAGTTTTCGAACATACACTATGTTATTATTGTTGTTCTAATTTAGACGTTTTAGTTAAATATTGGGGAGTTATAAATATTTCTAAAATTGTAAATATTATGTAAACCGTGATCGTACATAAAAGTGTCATAAATTACAATGGAGTACAATAGCTCAATATAGAAAACAGGCGCGGCGCTACGACGAGCGCAATAAACGAATCAAGATTAAAATATTGTATGTCCTCTTAGAAATTTACAAGTTAAAAAAAAAACTAAAACGTCACTACACTGACACATGTAAATGAACAAAAAATATACAATGCGTTTTATTTACGTTGTAATTCGTTATAAAAATATTCGAGTACACAGTGACGTAATCAGACCGCATTATATATACATATGACGACAAGAACACAAAATTATATTCATTTTAAATATGTGAAATATGACAATTGGAATCTAGGCCATAGCTGGACCGAAATTTTGGATATGAAATTAAATCGTTTTTTTTTTATAACTATAAAATGAATTCACGTTTACTTTAAAACATCGAAACGTAAAACGTAATGGTAGTTTATGTACGTGATAATATTACATACGTGATAATTTTTCAAAATTTAAAATCAAACTTTTATAAAAAACTAGCCGTCTGTTTTTGTTTTTTTTTTGCGTAACGATCGTTCATAACATCTGAGTAGCTATAGAATTATCTATGAACATTTTGAACACCTGGGAGGGCGTTGTTAGCTTGCCGAGTTCGGTAAATAATTTCTTTACTTTTTCCACGGTGAAGAATATACAAATGATTGTGACTTAATACTATAGAAAATATTGAATGTACGAGTATGTTGTGTTTTATGTGGAAACGATATAATCATAACAATAATACCATAATACTACAAATTAATACGAGGTCTGATCAAAAAGTTCCGGGAATTTTTGAATAACGTGCCAATAGGGCGTCAGAGAAAAATGCGATTGGTAGCACTATGTAAAGGAAGTTCTTTCTAGTACAGCTGTTTTTTCAGATAGTTGTTAAGACGTTTTAAAGTGGAGTGACAATTGTTTTAGTAATTCGATTTTCTCGTGTTTGGCGATTTCGTAGTTTTGTTTGTGATGGAAGGGAAAGAAGAGCAACGCATTTGCATCAAATTTTGTGTGAAGTTGGGGAAAACGTTTGCTGAAACTTTTCAGATGTTGCAAAAAGCTTTTGAGGATGAATGTTTGAGTCGTTCAAAGTGTCACGAATGGTTTAAAAGGTTCAAAGAAGGCCGGGCATCAACTGCAGATGATCCTCGTTCAGGACGCCCAACAGTTTCAACTGATGATGTGCATATTTCTCAAGTGAATGACCTCGTGCGTTCGAATTGACGTCTAACCATTCGTCAAATAGCAGAAGAATTCAACATTTCATTTGGTTCATGCCAAGGAATTTTAACAGAAAAACTACACAGCGGCACCAAATTTTGTTCCGAGGTTGATGACCGAAGATCAAAAACAACGAAGAGTTCAAGTTTCTGAAGAACTTTTTCAAATGGCAAATGACGATGAAAATTTTTTAAGAACCATAATTACTGGCGATGAAACATGGGTGTATGGGTACGACGTGGAAGCAAAGGCCAAATCATCACAATGGAAGACTCACACCTCTCCACGACCGAAAAAAGTTCGTCAAGTGAAATCTAATGTCAAGGTCATGCTTACAGTTTTCTTTGACTGGAAGGGCATTGTCTACCACGAATTTCTTCCTAGAGGTGAGATAATTAATCGTTTTCGTTACTTTGAAACCATGAGACATTTGTGTAAAGCTGTGAGAAAGAAGAGACCAGAAATGTATGCAAACGGGAAATGGGTGCTACACCACGACAACACCTCTGTGCATTCTTCGCTCGTCATTCGCGATTTTTGCACCCAAAATGCGATGACTGTAATTCCCCAGCCTCCCTATTACCAGATCTGGCCCCAGCAGACTTCTTTCTATTCCCAAAAATGAAAAGGCCAAAGAAAGGAAAAAGGTTTGACGATGTTGAAGCCATAAAAAAAAATCGCTGGAGGAGCTGAAGAGCATTCCGGAAGAAGACTTCCAGAGAGCCTTTCTACAGTGGAAGTGTCGCTGGGAGAAGTGTATTGCTACCCAAGGAGAGTATTTTGAAGGAGATTGATCAGACCTTTTGATCAGACCTTGTATAATAATATAAATCATGGAAATTGTATTATTACACAGTGCACTGTATGTTACAATAATATATAATTGAGTTTTATTAAATTACCTTAAGTATATTATAGTTGAAGCATAAAACAAATTGAACACCAAAATTACGGCTTTTTCTCATATACAGCAGCGAAACAAACGATTCTTTATGCTTTGAAGAATTTATAATTAATAAAAAATTAACCTCATAGCGTAATTAACAAATCGCACGTTTTTATTATGAAAAAAATTGTCGACAAATGTAAGTACTAACGAACAAATAATGATTTGACCATTCAGGTTTGTATTAATATTCGAAATATAATAGATACATTTATGAGTTCAGTCTAATGCGAAATGTGGGGACATTTCGTGGTGAATTGTGCAAACGTATTCAGTATTATTAATGCATTCTGAGAATTATAACGACGAATGATGTACATGGGGAATATTATGAAATAACACGACAGAACAATAACAATCACTATAATGTTTCGCATTTCTAGATTATTTAATCCGGGAAAATGTTTGACTTTGACGATTGAATTGTTTAACACATTTGCGCATCCACAAATTTGACGGTTGCGTTAAAACCATAATATTTGTGTTATTATTTTTAAAAAATTTACTGATAAGTGAAAATGATTGTATATTCTGTGGTGAAATATATATTTAATATTATTTGTCGTATTAAAAATTGAACGATACTCATATATACTTTGGTGAGAAAAAGTTCCAGTCCTAAAATTTTTGTTTTTCGGTATTCCACGAATGACACATTTCAGGTTTAACAAAACACCTTTTGAGATTTTATTTGTTAAAAATAACGTTCATTGGATGATTTATTTAAAAACACGAGTAAAATGATAAATATCAACGATGAACTAAACGTTTAACGCATAGTGGTATGTAAGAATTATTATTTTTCTGATCAATAAATTGTTTTGGATCGATTTATTAATGGAAAATTCGACTAAATTACATTTATAGATTTTGAACAAATTTATAAACATTTTCAAATAAAATTCGTTTGACATACTTGATTATTTATTTCTGGATGATGTGTATCATAGTGTACACAATTTTTAGAGCTCAAACGCTTAAATTGTAATATATCATTACCATGCATAATACATTTTGTATAATTTATGTAAATTTTTGTTCAGATTAGGTTCGTTATATACATTGGCAGTAATACAATTCAAAGTTGTCTCAGTTTTTTAAACGATTTCGTCAATAACGAGGCAGTGTGACTATCGCAATGACATAATATTAATTACGTAACATATTTTAAAATGGAAATTCGGGCTAGCAAAAATTACAATGCGTAACAACGAAAAAAGGCGAGGCAGAGACCAAAAATAAATAATATTATTATATTATTTACCCACTTCATACGTTTAAGCCTTTTTTCTTTAATACTCTGTAAATTGTTGATTAACAAAAGAAACGGAAATACGTTTGAACAGAAATACATCTACACGTCACTAAAATAATCGTCATTATCATTTCTAATTAAAAATGGTCTTGATTAAATATTTCTAATGTGTTATGGTTATTTTAATATAATAATGTATTCGTAATGATTTTCAAAGTAAAATTAAAAACACTAGTAAATAACTACAGATAACGGTTGATTGTGGACAAAAATTGACACGTTTCTTTTTATCATCTGATAACAAACTCCGTAAGAATTGATAGTCACTATCTATAATTTTCAATTTAACCTGAGAAAATGCTTTTTCTGTTGGTAAGCAGGTAAATGGCCTTCGGTATACAGCTGGCGAGTTACAGCCTATTGAATTTTGGGTAAAGACTTTTGTAACTTGCTATGATATATTTGATTGATGTTCATCACACGGCGCTCTCGATAGGCAATTATGATACAGACGTACGCTACAGATCCACTGTTTAGCAGATATGCGCGTTGATAGGTACGCACTATTAGACACCAAGAGAAGCGAAAAATGTATTGGTTTTACAGTAACGCGAAATTTTTTATTTAATTTGTCAACAAATTTGATCTCGACATGAGTTTGGTTTTCGTTAACTAATTGTATCTAGTTGGTATCTTATTTGTCACGTTTTTTCGATTTCCCCAGTAGCCCTTAAAGCGTTAATAAAAACAAACTGAAAATCGACGTTTTGGTTGTGGACATGGGCAATTCTTGTATCCTTTATGATCGTAATACAATTTTAGGCATATTTTCACAATATTTGTCGTGTTCATTAATTATAATAGCCTACTAGCGTCGCTTGTAATCATCTTTAGAATACAATGGTATATCATTGCTTTCGAATTCAATATAACAATGAATATTCAATTTTCTGTCTAAGTGACTCACTTGAAATGGTATATGCTTGGCTTATATATGTATACGTAAAATATATCTTAATACAAATACGATACGATTATAAAACCCGTTTGTTTCTTTTATTATTTAATCTTTATTAATTTGTCGTTATTAAAAATTTAAAAAAAATATTTAAGTTGGATAACAATTTTATAAATTTTATAAATACGTCACTAGGACAATGTTATGTTTTATTAACAGATAAACGAGTCTTCGTATTGGACATTCATGTTCTGATTTGGACAACAAGAATATACTCCCTATTATAGTTTTTCTCTAACTTCTATAGCGTACATATTTTCCAACAACTTAAATAGAAAATATTTACTTTTTGTTTCCATTAAAATTTAATAACCTCATTGCGAGTTAATTAAAAATGACCGAGGTACAGTGAAATTAATTATAACGGTTATGGAAGAAATAAAAAAAAAAAAAATTAAAACTCTATTGGTTTTGTTGTTTTTTTTCAGTCGTCATCTTACATAACTGCGATAAAGGCAGAAAGTAATTGATTTTTCTTCCGAACTCCGTTTTATGCACACAAGGTTATTAATATACATTATATATTTATATCTTATATTTTAAAGAAAATATTGAATTTATTCTTTTTCATAAAGTTAATTATTTAATTCGAAATATCGGGTGATCGAACTTTGCTTGAAAATTTTTTTTAAACACTTATATAACGACGGTTTTTAAAAATGAAATCTAGCTAGATTGATTTATCGCCCTCGAAATACCCTGCATACTAAATTTCATGAAAATTGTTGAAGCCGTTCGGAGATTTAGAATATATAAATATACGAGAATTGCTTTTTTGAAGTTATTAGATAATTTCATATATAAAGAAATGTTTTGTTTATGACGTTCCTATTATATAATATTTTAATGGACATTTTTATAATTTGTTTATAGTTTATATTTGTCCCGTAAAATCTAAAGATTTCATCTAACGTGTTTATTTCGACCACGTTATCCTGTTACCAGTGGTAATATAATTTGTCCTTCAGGCAGTATTAATGAAATTTATAAAGGAAGAATTTTAAGCAATATTGATCAGCTGAATTAATGTCAACGAAACCAGAACGTAGTTAAAAATATATAAAATTAGATAAAAATGTACCGCCGGTTACGTTTGACTACGAAAAATTTATATTTTAAAAAAAAATTACCATGGACATAAATGCATACGAATTAACATATAACATCTCGTGTTATTTACATTTATATTTAATTTTTTTTGTTGGTAATGAGTTTTATAACTGAGTTTTTATAACCCTTCCTCATTCAAAAATTGATTTATTTTTTATTATATTTATATTTATTTTTTAGAAAATTCCTAATATAAATTATTAATAAAAAATAAAATAATTGTATTAGGCCAGTCATTTTTGGGGTTATTGCCAAGAGTAATTTAATTAGTTAACTGTTATTTAAATGTTTGTTTTATAAATAACGAAAAGCATTAAAAATAATGATAAATTAGTATTTAATGATACATTACTATACATATAAAATCATGGGTTTTACAATAAGTTAAAAAATAAATTCTAAAATGATATAGACATATAATATTTTTCTTTCTAAATTGGTAATTATTAGATCTTTTAAACTAACTTTGATATTGATTACTTATTAGAATTGGTTTAAATCATTTTAAATATTACACTTCAATTAAGTCGAACGCAATAAGTTTTAATTTTGCATATGGCGGTGAATATACTATTTCTAAATTACTTATACAATTGAGTAAAATAAATTTTCAAATTTATTCAACGATTATATGTTAATATAACTTAAATGTTAAATGTAAATCGCTTGCAAATTCTGTTATCAATTAACCGTTTAATTTGATTATTTATCCTCCTAAATTGATTTTTCAAATGACCAACTTTATTGCATACGAAATCTATAGATCGTCAACATTTCGTCGAAATCCTTAAACCTGTTTTAAAAACAAAATATTGTACTCTTGCTTCATTGCAATGATTTGTTCCTTATCACAGATTATGATTAATAATATTCCAGGCGTCTAACATATTATGTAGAAATATTTGGTCTCCTATATGATTCTTTGGCATAATTTTTATATATTCTTAAATTACTGTTATGTGTTGAGTCAAAAATGTTTCGTAAAATATTTCGTACTAAATTAATGAAGACAGTTGTACAAAAAACGTTGTAAACGTTGCATATAACGAACGTGTACAATTAATATAGATTATCGTATAAAAACATTAAATTCAGGAACTAATTTATTAATCAGTCAAAAAAAAAATACTTATTTTATACTTTTTTCGTTAACATATGTTTATTTATTATTATTACGTATTTATAAAGGGTACTTTTATTTGAAGTTTTTTTATATATTTGGCGATTGCTCATTTAAATGCAATTTAAGTTCAACTGTTGATTTAGGTAATAAAAATAAAAATATACTTATTTTCCCAAGTTAAAAATTCATATTAAATCATATCGAATTAATAGACATTTTTCTGGTATGGAATTTTTATTTAATATATAATTTTCGTATATATTTTTGATTAAAATAAAAGTGCTTAAGTATGTAGGGACAAATGAAAATCTTTTATTTCCTTAATAATTAATATTGAGTTAACCCAAAATTTTATTACTTCAAACGTAGGTTTTAACACCGCATTGGATTATTTGTATGTAAAAATGTAATATTGTCTACGTTATTGCGTAATTTCAACAATTGAATTATATTTCCGATATCAGTGTTGGTACAAAATACCGCATAAATAGATAAATAGTTTTAAACAAACCCATTCGTGACGCTTTTTGGAATTTACTGATATTAAACATCTGAACCCAAACAGTGCATTTTTAAAAAGACAGCTAAACTCGCTGTTCATGTATATAACATTATAGTTTTGAAGATTTATGCAAGCGCAACCGCAAATGGATAGATTGTGGTTTGTAAAATCTATTGTTAAAGTCCAGGGAAGTCTCAAACTGATGTGGAAGTTTTCATTATGAACCTATTTAGTTTTGAGGCATCAGTAATGAAATTATTTTGAATTTCAAACTTAACGATATATCCACTGTTTTAAAAAAAATATTCCAAATGAAATTCAATTTACAATATAATTTGTTGTACTTATTTATTCGAAAAAGAATGTTTATTAAGAAATTAAAACCCTTTTTGGTATAATTAATTTAGATTCATGTATTACATAGTTATTACAAACTACTATTTACTAGGAAAAACGTTAAAACAAAAGAAGTAAAACACATCGTTTGTTGTCTTAAGTTAACCATTTTTTGTCTCTTTTGAAAGTTTCATTGTTCAAAAATTGTTCCGAAAATATGTGAATGAAAAAAATGTACCTAACACGTTTACTACTATACATTACTGGTTTTTACAATTGGATAACATTTTAGTTAATTCGGTGTACTTATTTAAATGTTAATAAAAACGTTACATACTTTTTTAATTGAAATTTTACGTGAACAATATTTCGAACTTTTCAAAAGTCTTAATCATTTTTCTGAAATATGTTTAGAAATTAAAAATATTTATCGCTAAATTATGGAAAATGTCGGTAAATTTCTTTATTTCTAAGCACATTAAACTTTTTTCAAAGTCAGATTCTTATAAAATATTATTAACGCGTAGTTTTTTCATTTAAATTTAAATGTATTCGCTCTTTGTATCCCTAATTTTAGATTCACCATATTTTCTACTAATATATTTTTCCAATAATAATTGTAGACAACTGATTGACTTATTGAATTTATTCAGAAGATTGGTCTGAAAGAACAGGGTTTTAATTACATTCGTCTCAAAAAAAAAAATAAATAAAAACAATAAAACCTATAAATATGAGTGAAATAATCAAAACATACGAAATTTGTACACGGAAAATATTATTTTGAAATGGACACACGTCATTTACAACTGTATTCTTCGGTGCGTTCCACGCACGTATCGCACTTGACATAGCAACACCAATAGAACGTGCACCGGCACTGTTTGGTTCTGGTGAATTGGTGCGTGTTGTACCCTCGTCCACAGCACATCAGGTCGCAGCCGTCCGTTCCTGTCGAAAATGATTTCGAGAAAATTAGTCGAACGCGCTTGCAACACTGAATGTACAACTAGTTTATACAACTACGTCCGCAGAAAAGAATAAATACAAAAACGTACGTTTATTGTAATCCACGCAGATACGATTTTTTCAAATAAAAATTATTTTTTTATACTAATTAAACGATCAATATTTTAGTAAAACGATATTACTCAGTAATTGAACGTTCAATTATACACGTCTATATACTAAAAGTTTACTAAAACATATATCCCATTATTATCGCCGAAATTACCACGCAATTCGCGTTTTTTTCCAAAGCCAGTAATGTGTTGTTCATTTGGTTACAAATCCACGCCTTGTATCGTTTAACGAGTACGTAGCTTTTTATTTTTCGGTATTTCAGAACGGATTTTCATCTCTTTCGATATTCATAGTGAAACGTTTCGTTGTAAATTCGGTTTTAATTTGTTCAATTGTCGTAATAAACGATTTATGGACTTAAATAAATTTTAAAGGCGATTCGATGTATATAAAAGCATATTTTAATATTAGCTATTACTAAAATTTTTTATACAGAAAACTGTCAACATTTACAAAATACTTGATCGACTAATATAAAAAAATATTCCGGTTGCCACTGTTTTAATAGTTCGTAATTTCTTTTCATTTATCTATCTAAACACATCGCGTCGTTTATTTACGAAGTTTAATTGTTTATTATATTTGAAATTTGATATACCCAAATACACAAGTTTATATTAATTTACAAAGACTGTCTATTTTTACTCTAAATGCAGAAATGAAATTTGATTGCATGCATATACATATACGTTTCACAAAAAATCAACGTAAAATATTTTAATATTTGATTGAAAGTAATTGTTAAGATTATATTCGATGAATTATAATAGTTCGGAATTTTGAGTAAACTTAAATAATGGGTTCAGATGACATAGTTTATCATAACCAGAGATTAAGTAAAAATATATATTTCAAAGTTTACCATTTGCATTTATATCTTTGAGTTTATTTCACCGCTGATTCATAGGATAAGTACTCACCAACGGACGTCCTGTTACAAGACCGACCATACGTGCCCAGCGATCCGGTACCGAAGTCTCGATCGCAGTAGTTCGGAGACTGTTCCAAGTAAACGAGCTCCATAATTTTTGGTTCCTCTTCCATCACCGACCTCGCCAGTCTTAGCCTCAGTCTCTGCCGCTTGGACGATCGTTTGCCCGACGTTCTTTGGTTAACGACCACGGGCACAGCTGCCGCAGCCACACTACGTGCCTTCCTGTACTTGCGCATCAGCGCCTTACCGACTTCCCGGAAATGTGGTAGGCTGTGCCAACACGTCTTCATCGTGCAGCTACCGGATACACCGTGACACTTGCAGTCAGTGTTTAACAACATCTTGACAATCTACGAAAACATGTGTAATGATATCCACAGATATCATAATTGTGGGAACTAATACCATAAGCATATTTCGATGTAATTTGATGTAATAATGTATTGAAAAATGACACTTTAATAAATGTTAGAACTACACTTGAATTTTTCAGAATACCGACCATACTTAAATAAAATATTGACAATAATCTCATATAGCGCGAAAAAAGAGGCTGAGCCGTAATCACACGATACACATAGAATTACCATATTTTATTTATACAAAAAGTTTAAAATTATTACACAGCTAGATAAAAAAAAAATATCATGCTTATGAGCACGAATAAAATAAAAACGTATTCCTTATTAAGCAAATAGAAACATATCGAAAAACAATGAAACAATCAACATACAAAAATGCAAGACACAATATGCCGATTTTTATCACATTTAATAAGAGACGGTCACCGCGTCTCAATAATATAGCCGAACGATTCGGCTATAAAACATAGAAATTACACCCTAACACCACCCAGTCAATCAATCTGTGAATCACCGGATGACGTCTGTCCTCCTCACAAGGGACAGACAACTCTCGTCTTCAACAAAGTGTGCACGCACTCCCGCCAGGAGTCACCAAGTTGAGGATCAAGGGCTGTTCTCTACACCAGAATTTCTGCGTCTCGACTCGTTCTTATTGTCGGTGAAGTTGTTTAAGCAAACTCACCGTCCCAACCCTTTCTCAATTAATTTTATTATTTCTTTTTAAACTCATTCAAATCAACAGGTAAGTGATTTGATATTTAATAATAACATTTCTAAATAATTCTCGAACTCATGATACCAAAAACAAATTACGTAATATCTCGTTAAAAGTTAAACACATCCCCCACTTATGCCTAATACCTACATATAAGTAATTAAGTATTTTTTCCCCTAAATCCCAGTTGTTTATTTAAATTATTTATTTAATTGTGTTACTTTTTTCTTTACCTTCTCTCACATTTATGTAGCATTTTCCACTCATGTCTTTACCTTTCACTTCACTCAGTCACCCCAGCTTTTTCACGAACATCAGCCACAATCATATTTTTTTGTATTACATCACACCACCTTTTTCGATATTCCTTTCTTGCCATCTGCTATCTCAATTTCCTTGGTCACTCTCACTGCTTGTGTTTCGTTTCTCCTTAAAACATACTCTTACCATCTCAATCTATTCTCTTAAATTTTATCAGCTACAGGAGTTATTCCAATGCTTTCATCCCTTATATACTCGTGTCTTACTTAATATATTCTAATCATTTCACTCAACCATCTTAATAATTTCATCCTTTGTTGTACTACTTTATTATCTACTACCGAACATTTATACAATTCATACAGCATTGCCTATCTCACTTTTTGTCTTATAAAATAAACCTATCGATCTTATTGGAATTACATACTTAGTGTAATACATAAATAATGACGTAATCTTTAAGTAGTTTACAAGTATACACGTTATAATATTCACAAAGTAGAGGTGTTACTGAAGTTGCATATTTCTCATCATTTACACAAACTATAGGATGATTAGTATAACCAATTATCTCGATGAAATTTTAATAAATTTGTTTTATAATAATAAGATGACGAGTATTACGAGAAAATATTATTAAAATTTTTATTTAGAATTACTTATTTGTTTAAACGGTACCTTTAATATCTATTAATTTAAATGAATAAACAATGAGCTAATTTATAATTTTGAAACTATTTTAAAACCCAAGGAAGTGAAATAGAGGTATAAGTCTATAATATACATTTTCGGGCGATATTAAATCATTAACTTGCATTTCGAATCATTCATAAAATATGAGTAACTGTTTATAACACACACACACACACACACACACACACACACATATTGGTTCTGTATACAGTAATTTGAATAAGTATGAATTTTAAATAATTAAATAACCGTGTACTGACATTAGAAAAGCACGCATTATTTTATATCGAATATACGTTTGTATAAAATAATATTATAAATTGTATTTAAGGCTAGGATTTTGATGAGTTTTCGTTTATTTTTTTTTCTGGTTTCGTCTAAGAATAGAGTATATTTTTTTGCGAACATTATGTATTGTCATAAATTTGATTTGATCGTAAAAATATAAGGTAATTATTTTTAAAGTGCGATTATGTCTGTTTTCTAATAAAAAATATCAATACTTTGTGTATCATATTACGTTCACTTATACCTATAATAAATAGTTATTTTTCAACATTTGCACGAAAATTAAAGAAATTGTATTTAAGTATTTATTATTAATATTAAGTTTCGCGTTGTTTAAACCTATTAAATTTATTCTATACGTGACGAATTTTTAACCCATTATACCCTAAATCTCGGTCCTATTATATTATTATACAATAATTTGCGGTGAGTTCGAGCGGATGGGCTTACATACCTTCCTGCCGGCTTTGTTGTTGTGCAAATTCATCAGGCTCCTAGGATCGCCAGCGTCTGACTCCTGTGCGTCCAAGAATTTCCGAGCGAACCCCATGCCGAAGCCCAGGTCGACACTGCATCCACCCCATTTCCACGCAGTGGCCATCGGTCCGGAATCGAAGGCGCTTGGGTAATGCGCGTCACATCCGCAAATTGATATGTTTCCTCGACTGCATGCGTCCATTAGAGCATAAGTGACGCCGGCACTAATCACAGCATACATGTACGCGGCTTCCCGGCTGGCTGCAGATACAAATCAAAACAACGAAAATTCGCAAATCGTACGAAATAAACAATGGACAAATATAACGGATCTTCAAAACTGATCATTATTGAGAGAACTCAATAATTATTAATCTTCGTTCGAAATTCGTCGTAATTCTTGGTTAAATTTCTTTTTCATCTTCATCGAAAATTTCAATAAATTATTAACGTCAATGTCTAAATTTGAAGTCGCTTAGATTTTGTATTAATTACTCGGCTCAATAAAACTCATTTATATATAAATATTTTTTATTATTATTTTTATCTATTATTATTAACAATAATAAACATTATCTTACTAATATTTAGTAGTATATATTCCATCGTTAAAGGAGCAATTAGAGGTTGCACTATAATTATTGTCAACTGGCTATCATTCTTTTGAATATGAAAGAATAAACTATCTATAGATTTTCACATATATGACGAAATATTGGTCAAAAGTTAAAATTTTGTAATGTGTTATTTTTATTTATGGGTAGGTTTTTTACAGTACCAGTACATGGGTTTGCACTTGGACCGAAATATCCTGTCAGTAGTTGTTTTATCCTTATATAATATAATGAATAAAGTACGAGCAATTTGACAAATGAGAAAAAGCTTTTTCATAAAAATTAATCACGAGTTTTGTTTCACCCCTTCCCCCTATGGGATTTATGTTTGAAATTTCAATATTCGTTTGCTTGATAAAAATTATGGTTAGAACCAAACGAAGTTAAAATATTTTAATCCGTTCCGTGTGTCAATAAACAAATACAATTACCAATTTAATAAACTGAATTTTGCTTTCAATATCAACAAAGCATTTTACGTGATATTGTGTTATACATATTTTACTTGAGCTATTATATTTATAAACTGAATTCTACGGAACATATTTATAATTTCCTACACTTGATTTTTGAGTATCTTGCCTTTTCCACTTTTTTTTTTTTGATATTGTATAATAACATGGTTACAGGGGAAATGTAATGAAGAATATTTCAGAATTTTAAGAAAATTAAAATTAAAAGTTAAAAAAATCGAATTGTACTAAATTTGAAAAACGTTCGTACAAACTTGGTTAATGTTTTGGTCGGTTGTGGTGTAATCTATGGAAATTACGAACAATAGTGGTACACGTTTCAGAGATGTACGTGTTAAAACGGTTTTAAACATTTCGCATATATTTTGATGATGATGATAACGTTGATGTACTGTACTCAGAATTGTATTACAACTATCAATGAGGCACTATGGAACGTATTTATCTATTACGATATGTAAATCGTTTTGTCTTTGATGCTCTATGGACATAATACGAACCAAAATAAATCTCTATAATCTTGTTGCTTTCTTGTTTGGGTACGAAGTTTGGCCCACGCTGAATAGTTTTATAAGTGTTGCCAAAGCAGCGGTTCTTCGCCCCTAAATATTTCTGGAAGCATTTCCAACTTGCTTAAAGGTGTGTGGGTCGAAGATAAATTTTTGAAATTTAGAAATTACTCGGGAATTAAAGTTTAATATCCCGTTCTAATAAACGTACATATATCCGTCGTTTTTGTGTAATCACGTACGCAAAATATTTACATTTTTCGGGACTGAAAACTTACAAACTTACGTCATTATTTTATTTCTAAAAGTTTAAGCTTTTAAGGCCAAGAACGTAAAATACCCCGCATTCGTTTATCACGTATATTGGTGTTTTTTTTTCTAAATATAAGCAAACGAACCGAGTGCCGTAGACGTAAAAAATGTTAGGACAATTATTGTTTTTCGGAAAATGTTTGTACAACACCTTATTAATTTATCACTTTTCAGGCCTTCGTATTATCCATAATCATACTAGATCCCAATAATTATTTTTATTCTGAATATACACATTCACGTTTAATTTGTCAAGGTTTCTCCTTAATTCAATTTATACTTTAATCTATCTGCCTATAGTGATACCACTATAGATACATACATACCACCAGCATGTCTTTGCCTATTCTAAATAATAATATACGGTTTCACCCCGAAAACGAACGTAAATCGTACGGCCATAGTGTAATTTTATATTTGAGAACATAATAGCTCATTTACGGGTTTTTGTAGACACTTGATCGCATATCGCGCTCTTTGCGTGTATACAATTTGTTTAAACTCTAGTTATACTTATCTTTCAATCTCGTTCGTTATCTCTGTTTTGTTTTATTTTATAATAAGACTGAAAAACAAAAGATTTACTGTCTCATAGTGAATTTTATCAATCCTGTCCATGTCAATTTTTATTTCTCTGTGGATAGCTATTACAGTCACATAACTCAGTCGTTTGTATAAAATTAATGAAACAAACATTTCATACGTTAAAATTTCAAACGTTCCATAATATTGCTCGTACAATATCTTTAACAATTCTTCGATCAGAAGTATTTGAATTTGCACCGACCGTTACGTTTTCGTAACTCGAAATACTCCTCACTCGTATTATACACAAAGGTTGCAAACAACTTTTTATAAAACATAAATATAGTTGGATTTGTATAAAATATAAAGTACGGCGCGTAGTTTTATATAGTTTTCTTACAATATTTTAAAAATTTGTTTATCAATGTTACAAATTTTCAAAGAATAGTTCGTGAAGTACTAAAAACGTAAAATAACGTGAAAATGCCGTAAACTGCAAAATTGTCATTATGAATTGTGGACTATGGATAAAATTTAAAAATAAATACGGAAAATTACACGAATTTTCTGCTTAAATGTTTTATATTTCAAACCGTATCGGCAAGGGCAAACGTTTATTTGGACACAAATTCAAAATCCAGAAAAGTATTTGTAAACCGAACACCATCCGATCACAACACATAAGGGTCTCTAAACTCCTTTGAGTGTCATATAATATATATCTTTTGTATCGATCATTTACATATTTTGTTCCAACGTTTCTATCATTGTAACACTTAATATAATATCATTAGATAAGGGAGGCTTAATCTATCAGTGTCATCAACGTCCGTAAATACGTTATAACGAAAATATATACGCTTTATATATATATATATATATATATATATATTTGTTTTAGCAATTTGTTAGTCGATGCTTAAAACGGAAACACCATTATTTTGTAATTTTTGTTTTGTTAGGTCAGCGAAGTCTTTGGAATATTCAGCATATTCGTCATATTTTCGTCATTTAAACTTGGGAGTAGTACGTCCTAGATAGCAACTTCGGAACACAAGAGACTTGCGATCCGTCGAAAAATGAGTAAAACAAAATAACGACATTGTCCTGTAAACGAAAATTGGAAAATAACAGTAGCGTGCTCGTAAGTCGTGTAAAAAATTGTAGCATAGCAGAATCACGACATTCGAATAGAAAACGATTTTATTTTCGATCGTTTATGTGGACGCTAGGGCGTTCCTTATAACCACGGGCTGCTTATAATAAAAAACTTGTTTTTGCCGATTAACTCTAATAAAATCAAATTATATGAATTATGATAATAGTTGACTATGAACAGTAACGCGAAACTCATTACGAACGTTAATAATATATTATAGTTATTTGTTCAAATTTCAAAGAAAAGTCGAAATACTATAATAATTACATAATAGAGTGGCTTGTATTTCCCGTAGTAATATAATGAGACACGTGGGAATGGATTACGGGAGGGAACATTTGAAAAAGGAGATGAGACAGAAGCGTACAAGGGTCAATTTTCCTTACTCAACAGTTCATGCACAATAATTTAAGCTGTTCCATGCAATCGGAATGTCTGTGCTACGAGAGAAACACTTACGTATTACTTAATTGGTTATTTATAAATGTACGCTGAACTTAATCTATCTGATCGATATTATGGTGGCAATACAAATTATATAATTTAAACATAGTTACTTCGATGTAGGCCTTAATAAGAATGAGGATAATATTTACAGAATGGGTTCAGAAATACTCTCAAACATTTTTTTTAATTGATCCTTTATGTTTAAAATTAAAAAAAAAATATCAAGCGCTCCAATTTCATAATGACAATAATCATTTTTGATTTTATCATAACTGCTTTTCGTATTACATTTTATATTTTTCATATCACATTTTATTTAATTGTCGTTACGTATAAATATACATATGAATTAATAAATTAATGATATATATTTGTTTTCAATATTTTACGAAGCTTCGATATTCTTATATTCTACTTAATTTTTATGTTCAGTCTTGCTATTTTCAATACTACGAAATAAGTAAATATTGTCGAATATTAATACTAGTTATAATAGGAGTATAAAACTACAATAATTTTATTTAATGTATTGAACATACCTAACGATCGAGTAAATAACACAATTGAGAGTATTAATTTTCTTTAAATAACCTCAAATTAATGACGTCCAATATAACTTAATACAAATGCCCTTTCGAGTTTAATTTTTAAACACTTAATATCTTATTTAGTATGTAAAGTTTTACATATTGTTGGATACTGTTGAATTATTTAATTGTTTCCGTTGAATTCTCATGCAAATCTAAAATATTGACCAATGATTTTATATATCACTAAAAACAAATTAAAAAAATACTGGTTTTTTAAAAGCTATTAACCCTAACGACTTCCTAAAATATATAACAATAGTGATTATAACGTATCATGTTATTTTCATCAGATAACAGTTAACGTTTTTAAACAATAATTGTAATATAATATCCAATTGAACTGTATAGTACAGCAAACATATATCATTTTCCTTTACTTTCCAAAATTCAAATAAATTTATTTAAAAAAATTAGAATTGACATTTGGCTTTTAATCAGCAACTTTTACTTGTTTTTCTAAATGTCCAATGAGAAATAATTGTAAATAATTTCGAGTCGCTTACCGTTATGACCATACGTAAATATTCCGTCACATTATACAATAATACATTTTATATTATACTTAAAATTTACAATCAAACAAAATATGAACTATTTGTCAACAAACTGTCATAAATATCAATCACACTAGAGCCTGTTGCAAATTAAATAATAGGTACTATAGGAAACTTTTATGTATCGTCGATTGCGTAAGAAATATTTTATCGATTTTATTGGATAAGAAATTCGTGGAAGCCACGAACGATTTCAACCCATCGAAAATGGGCGTCGTACATATTTTATGTTATCAAAGTTAAAACGTGTCGCTTCGATTTTTCGGTGTTCGAGGTTTATCGAAAGATCGAAATCAAAAAAGGTACCCGAAGAATATTAATCGAAAACATTGTGTAGAATATTCACGAACAGATCGTTTAATAACTTTTATACTCGAGTCACGTACCTTCCATCTTCTTCCTAACCTCGAAAGTTTGTTACGGACTTATAATATAAAATATGTTACTAATCGAATCTCAACTACACGACCAACGTACAACAATATTTGTCTCTACGAATCGTCTATTTGGTGCATATATATAATACACTTGTATTTCCAACACGTTCGACAGGGGGTTTTTAGCGGTGTGAGAAGCTAAGTTAAAGTATTTGTGGTAAAAAAGTATACCCACGCCTGTAAATCCCGCTTTTTAAGATAGAAAACATTATATTCCTAGTATTTTATTTATTCTCAGGCTAAATTTTATGTTTTGTTTACGCGAATCCATAATGCATATAAAAATTTTATTTTACATTGTGATCATTAAAAAATAATAATGAAATAAATAAAGGAATATAATTAAAATATAAAAATACAAAGCGAATGATATTCAAAAATTATTCGTTTAAATTGCAATCTATTATTTTTAACTTTATATATTGACGTGGAATAATTTTCTGATTTATTTGTTTATATATTACGTTATTAGACATGGGATATCGAACAATGAGTATATTGTTTATTGTTATTTAAAGTTCCGATAAGAGGTTTGGAAGGCCAGGAGAATAATTTCTTTGTTCTCTACACAACCGCGATACAATATTAGAATTGAATATCCTCAAATAGATATTCGAACAATTTAGGAAGTTTAGAATAACAAAATTGGACAGCAATTTTGAATATTAATTCTTACTATTCGATTTTTAGTGGGCAGGATTGATTAATAAAGCACTTTATTACACTTCCTCATTGGTAAATACGACGTCGATTTTTATTTTGTTGCCCTATTCGCATCTTTGTTATGGATCAAATCTATCGTTCCAGTGTGTTTTAAATGTAATATAATATCAGATTTTATCGACAAGTACTGAAAAATACTGTTTTTTTACCAATATTTAGCCAAAATTCCGGTAAAATATTTTTAAATAATTTGTGTAGACTTAAAACAATACGCGCTGAACAAAAAAAATGCAGCAAACTCGATGGACAAAAATTCATAGAAACACCATACGGGAAATTTTCTCTGTCACTTTTAAAGACATTTTTCGTTCCTTCATAAATATTTAATACGTTTTACACATAATTAATATTTTAAAACGTATCACAATTTTACGTTTATATTGAACGCTGAACAGCCACCCGTGTACTTTGTATATACCTTGGAACATTAACGTGTAAAATAAGTAACATTTTATTTATAGGTGTACTAAAATTTACCTAAATTACAAGTGATCATCCTTCAGTGGAACGTCATATATTGAAAATCAGAAATAACTTATGAACACGTATTTTTCTGAGACCCGATAGTTCCATTTACTGGACTCTCATAGTTTTGTGTCATTTGTATTTCATACTTATTAATAATTATATTATTGAAATGCCTAAACGTATCCACGATTTCATAGTATTTTAAATTATTATTATTATTTTTTAGCGATGGAGGTCAAGCGTTCCGTGAACGTTGTAATTTATAATATCTTTTTTCTTTCTTTTTGAAAAAATCGATACGTGTCGTGTTAAGAAGAATTCATGTTAAATAGTTTTCGAGCTAATTTTGGGGGCGAAAAAAAAATAAAACGATGAAAAACATTTACGAGGGAAAAGTAGAAACAAAACCGCTAAAGTTGATTTTTCTGTACATTTTGCCGGAGTCATAGAATTCGTTTTAAAATGAATGAAATTTAGTTATTTTTTTATTTTTAAGTCGGTAACGCCGCCACCGCGGTCAGCGCGCGCCTCTGATCGATAAAAGTGGAAAGGCCACTGCTGTTTAGAGTGTAGCGTTTTGCAGTGTAAGTATAAACCACCCCGATATTATTGTCTTCATTGTCGCATGGCGAAAACAAGACTAAGATCTGGTCCGACTTGATCGCACGTCACTGTATCGTATTAAAAAAGCGATACATATTTTATATAGGGCCTTTTAACAAAAATACTAGGAAAACAATTTTACAAATTTTGAAAAAGAAAATCTATGAACAATTGTCTATGAGAACCCCTTTGTTTTATTTGTGTAACTCAGAATGTAATGTGTCAAGTATTATATATAAGTAATAGAAACGAATCGAAATTCGATATTAGGAAAATTAAAATTATTATGTTCATCTGTCTGTAATAGAATAATGAATAATAGTAATTATATGCCTACGGTTCTCTTAAAAAGAGACGAAGTAACGAATTTTCCAATCACTATCAAAAATAATAATAGGTCCTTCTTATCCATAATATTCCTATCTAAGGTTTTCTTCTTTCCCGTATTTGTACGTAACATTCGCTAACGATTTAGTCATATATATACACAGTGTTAGACTAAATAAAGTAAGCACTTCGAATATTTTCACATCTCTCTAAAGAACTTGTTAATCCTAACTAATATAACAAAATATGTTCTAACAAAAAGAAAGTTTCAATGTTTAATTTTTATTTAATTTTTTTTTAAATTTCAAATTCTTAAATAATTAATTTAGTTCTATTTAATGTCACATTTATCTTGGACAAAATAAAGTACGCTAGTGTTTTAAAAATATATTATTATTATTATTATTATTTAAAGAATTCTATTTATTATTAATTTACTTATTAAATACGTTGCATGGCCTCCTTTTGCTTGAAAACGTCGGGATATATTCTCGACAAGATTCTTAATGCCTTGACGGTCGTTGTTTTTCCACATTTCTTCAAAAGAAGAATAAATTAATAACTCGATTTTGTTCGTTACGTCACCCTTTTCAACCTTATAGTGTAGAATAAATCGTAGATTTTCATTCTGATTGAGGTCTGACGATTGCTCGAACCAATTCAACAATTTAATGCGCGAAGTACGGAAAAAGGTATTAGTTTTACGAGCGGTATACTTTGGGTCATTATTTTGTTGAAAGACAAAACCATCTTCCAAACCAACATACAGCAGGGACTCCTCTACATTATCTTGGAGAAGATTAATGCACGTGCCTGTTGTTATAATATCGTCGATCTTGACCAGATTTCCTAAACCTTAGTATGCAACATATCCTTAAACGATAACACTGAATCTTTCTTGCTTGACTATTTTTTGGACATTTTTATCAAAACATATTTGCCAGGCTTTGCCTAGACATGTAATCGCTATTTATAACCGAAGAGATGAAACTTGCTTTCATAATTTAAAATAATTTTTTTCTAGAATTCCACTGGCTTGTTAACGTATTTTTTTAGCGAATTTCGGATGTTTGATTTAATTAGCATTTCGGATTAAGGACAACGCAGTGCTAAAAACGTATATACCTTTTCTTGTAACACCAAAAATTAACTGAATTATTATGTTACCCATTACAGTAAACCCTTCACTACCCGCCAACGAATTATGCGTTATCATCTGCGTAATTACACTATTATATGTCAAACTGTATACAAGTATTGACCAGCAGGTCATTAATGTTTTTAGAGTGCTCAAAGGTATTTTTGTATCAATTTATGCCTTTTTTGAATAATTTGGCGGATTGACAGTGGAATTTACTCATCTGTAGTTGTCATGAAATCCTAATCCACGAATAATTGAGAGTTTACTGTAATTATTATTTATTTCTAGTCGTGTCGTGTGTAGTCTACTATATGGATACAAATAAGTAAACAAAAATGTTATTATTATTGAAAATAAATAAAAACTTTCATATATACTTTATTTTATCCAAGGTAAAAATGGAAAAAAAAAATTAATTCATTTTTTTAGAATTTTAAATTTGTTCGAAAGTTTTTTCAATCAAAAATTAAAATTAAGTTTAAAAACTTTCATTTTTTGTTGGAATTAATTTTATTCTATCTGTTAGGAATTACGAGTATTTTTTAAACAAATGTGAAAATATTCAAAGTGCGTACTTCAATTTGTACAACACTATATATATATATATATATATATATATATATATATATAATGACGACAATGCCATCGAAATTTTAACTGTAAATTGTTCGTGGCTGTTATTCTTTTTTTGTTATCTATAAAATATGAAATTTTTACGTTTTTTTTTTAAATTTTTAACACTTGTCTATTTGATATTATAACAAATAATTTAATTTTTTTATGTTTAATTATGGAAGGAAATATTTATAAAAGTAATAAAAATAATATAAGTTTGTGTATGTTTATATATTGTTCATTATAGTATACACTATAATAAAACACACGTATTAAACTAGACATCAAGAAAACTATATTAAAAACTTGATAGAAAATCGTTTTCCTCTGTGAACTTGGATAAAAGTAAAATAATACGTCCAATTAATTAAAAAAAAAAAAAAAATAGAAACTGTATAAAATGATAAATCTTTTTCAATTCATAATCGTTCTACAATGAAATTAATATCGGTACCGCTACTTTTGTACTGAGATTGACTTATGGGTTCGGCACAGCAAAATAGTGAGGTTTTTATAAGTTTGATCTGAACGGCGCCTATTCTTGATTAAAAAATATCCAAGGGATGTCATTTATCACCATTCCACCACGTATTTTCCTTATTGACATTTATAAATAAAACGTATAATAAAAAAATTTAGAACGAATTACTGGCACTGTGGATACGGCTTAAGTAAGTTGTAAGGCAGAGATTTTAGAGTTACATTATTATTTAGAATTTAAAAGCGATGATAAATCGCTGTATTCGAAAAACGGATTCGAGCGACGGCTAGTCGTTTATCATAATTAACGAATATTATAAATATTGATCAAATATCACGAACGTCTAAAATTTGTACACATATTGCGCTCTTTAAAAAAACATAAAAACCGTACGTGTCTACGACGAATTCGTTGACAATTTTAAAGGCGTTCTTTTTGTTAATCATTTCATTACGTTTAAGGAACTACTAGGAAAGTAAAAAAATCTACCAACTAGAAATAATTTGTCCCTGGAAAGTGACATTTGTCATGATCGTACAAGCACTTTTTCTACACATAAATGTGGTCATAGACAAATAGAACAAAACACTTCGTTGTAAAAAAATTCATTGTTCGTTTCGCTCATAACCTAAAATATAAAAACATAATAATAGAACGATGTATTAACGTCTATGTTTGATGAGAACAACCGACGATTTAATTATAGACGTTGGTAATTTATATTAATAAACGTTCGAGTATCGAAAAAATTATTTTATAAATATTGTACAATAAAAAACAGTGATACATTTTTCGGCAGATGTATTTCCACTACACTATCGTCTATCCGCTTACTCCGTTGCTTGTTTCCGACGCAACACAACGTACATCGTGGCGACTGGCCATTGAAACCTAATCAATTCATGTGATCGATATCCGCTCCGATGCAGCTTGTAAAGAAACGATAATGCGAAATAAAATATACATAAACAGATATACAGATAATAATATCTAATATAATAATAAAATACAGATACATAATATTTGGTCGAACCACTTAAACGGCAACATTCAAAATAAGGCGGTCGATTTACCAAAATCGTACTCTTATATTTTTTCATCACATACTGTAAAATGTAGTGGCATATTTATGAGGTGGAGGGGTGTTAGGAGTTTCCACTCCACCCACAGAAAATGTTTGAATATCTCAAATTATAAACGTGTCAATAATATAATTGTAGGTAGTTGGTTTATTTAATAAATTTTAATGAAGAAAGCAAAATATTTTAACATTTAATGGAAGTATTTCTTCGATTTCGTTAATTTATTTTTATATAAAACTATTTATAAAATTCTACTAAAACCAGTGTATGATAATATTTGAAGATATAAAATTATTTCATTATTTTGACATCTCCTCAAAAAAAGTATGTAAATACACCATTGGAAAAATGTAACGTGAAATTAGTATGATCGTATGAAATTTGGATCGAGTCTTCTCGGCTGAAGTTAATGCAAATATAATCAATCGAGATAATATAGTGAAACCAATGAATTTGAGATCATCATATTAAATGAAATGGTCGAATTTAATGTCATTTTTGGACAAGAAAATGATTTTTAACTAGATATTGAAAAATCACAATATTATTGTTGTAGTATTAACAGTGAGCTAAATTACTATCTGAAATTAACGGAGTGGAAATAACTAATACGGTAATATATATATAGACAATAAAATACAGATATTACGAAATTTTAGAAAACGTTATTACATTTACGCTTAGGAAATAAAAAAAAAATGTTATTTAAGACTAAATAAACGACGTAATATAATTATCGATATCAGCGAACGTTAATACTATTGATCGGGCTATATTATCACGAGGAACAAAAATTACGTTCGCCAGTTAAGAAAACGTGGTTGTTTTTATTCGGCGCATCATGTTTCGTATTATTAACACAGGTTTGCCAAACATGATGGTGCCGCGGGAAACGGATTTATGTTATTGTCGGTATTCGGACTCCATATTAAACAATATATATTTATTGCATTTTCGCGAAATGTTCAGATAACATTGACGTATTTTTAAATGTACCAATGGCGTCGACCATGTATAACTTATAACAGAAAATGGCAACGAAGTGTCAATGGAACTCGGTTAAAGGAGATATTTTTCAGAGTAAACGACTGGCGGAACGCGCGGAAGAATTTAAAGGAAATTAACGGTCGTACTTACGAATGTAATAAACGGAACTTTATTAAATTAATATATACATACGTCGTACATAAACGAGGGAAAAACACCTTAAGGAAATCGCTACGGATAAGCACAGAGCACATACAAACACACACACACACACACACACACACACACACACACATACATACATGCATATATATATATATATGTATATATGTGTGTGTGTGTGTATATACGTCTGTTAATACGTACATTTTAATGTGATCAAAACTATATTATTAGTTGGTTTTATATTCGAATGAGTTAATGGAGGTGCGCGACTATGTGAGGAGATGCTTACGTGATTCATTCAATTATAGTTCAAGTTGTGCGACGTAAATTTCTGATTATTTCGTTGCCGCCGTCGATGTATATGCCGTTAGATTGGCGTGTGCCGCGTAGTATTTACAGACACTGTTAGTCATTATATCGTAGCGCTCGAAAGGTTAAAAAAGTGGCAAACTTTTCGTTCGCGTGTAATATAACAAATATTACGGGACGTTGAAAATATTCGCGGATGACGTTTTCCAATCATTTGATTCGACGTATCGAAGTCGATTTTTCTAACGGAACGCGTTCGTTTGTTATTTCTTACACGCCGTTATATTATCTAGTCGGCCTGTAGAATGATATCGTCGAAAAATTTACTTACGAGAAAACTCAAAATAAATGATCACCCTTTTAAATATAATCTCGTCATTACGCATGGCATCACACTGTCTCCTGAAATTATTAGAGCGTTACTAGAACCGATCTCCGTTTACTTTTATGTCTCTAATCGCTGAGATATTACGAATGGATAGGACGAAAATGAGATGTTTGCGTTGTTAGTCGAGACAATTTCGGAAAGAAAACGTTCTTAGACAATTTTTTAGCTGCGTTTTGAACTGTCAGAACACAGATATGAAGAAGCGAATGATTGAACGTGTGAAAAGTATTGGATCGTGTTAAGGTTTGACGACTTGGTCGATTACCAGTGTTGTATACCGTATGACAAATATTGCTCGAGGAGAAGTCTATACAGAATGAAGTTTTTAAGACAAATATGTTTGAATGTAGTAAGAAGTGTTAACAATCGAAAGAAACGTTCTATAATTAGTATAATTATGTCATACAATAATTTTGTATTTTGTATGAAAGAAATATTGTCACGTGTGTCAATTCCCGTCTCGTTTCGCTTTCAAAATTAAACGAGTATTTTACACGCATTTCTTAGTCGTTCAATCGGTATCAGTGCTCCGGGATATCATATGATAAGGATTTTGGACGAATATCACGCATTTTGTGCGTTCCGCAATCGGAATTACAGACGAATTATTATTATTAGATGGCGCGCTCCCGGGGAAGTCTGCCGTGCCTGCGCGCGCGCTCATCGAAATAAGTTTCATATCGGTATTTTTACACGCATTATCGTCATACATATTATTACGTATCCTTCGTTATATCGGCACCGAGTTAAAAGCATAAGCGCGTTAAAACGGTTGTAATTCGACAGAGCTTCGTGCCCATTACGTGTATATGTATATATATATATGTATGTATGTATGTGTGTGTGTGTAATATGAATATGTATATAATATAATTTAGACGAAGCAAATGGCCTCTCTCATCTCCTGTTCCTCCTCTGTCTCACCATCGACAAGACAATCACCACACCCCACCACGCACGTCACTCTTCCGATCAGAGACGATAAATTTGGAATTTTATTGTGGCCTAGTTTACAACTGATGGCCGTAATATATATATATATTATATTTATTTGTGCGTGTGTGTGTGTTTGTTACATTATATTGTGTGACCGTTTTAGGAGAACAATATAAATACTCCCTACAGCCACAGTGTGAACCATTCTATATCATTAACGATATAAATAGTTTTTTGAATTTCTATATTGTTCCTAGTAATAATTTTTTACTAAAAACCGTAACTAACGATATCGAACAATAAATTATATTAAAAAAGGGTTGCTTCGTTTATGTTTACCTATCGTTCGCTATCATATTAATGAACAACCTATTATTAACGATTTCACTACATTATAAACATGTATAGCTTTCCAAACAGATGGGAGACAGATCGATCAATCAACTGCTACGATACTTATAATGCGGTATACTACTCCGCATTGTCGAACCATCGATATTTGATAATCCAATATTTTCATAATCATTGACTTTAATTAATTAACTTATAACAGTCTCAATTACCTTAATTGTTTTGAAAATATAATGTCAGATTAGTTTTCGAAACATTCGGGTTACCAATAAAGATTTGTAATAGTATCTAATTGATCCTTTTACAATATCATTCACTTATCACATGTCGCTTATAGTAACTTGTCATTAGGCAATTACCAGTGTGTATACACCTTTGTTATTAATTGTGAAATTATATATATATATGTATAATATATATATATATAATAATATATGGGCATGTGTGTGTGTGTGTATATATATGTACGTGTGTGTTATAACGAATTTGCATATTAAATAAATAATACTTACAGAAAATAATAATTTCAAATTTTTAAATTGAAAAAAATTATTATATAATTCTCAGGTGAAGCCGGGTAGACATTTACATACTATATAAAAATAAATATTACGTCGTACGAATATTTTTATAACATATTTTATTCCGCTATAAGAATCAGCATAATATTATGGTTTATTTTTTCACGATATATATATATATATA
>JAIPRN010000336.1:0-49809 GCA_025469175.1 Geopemphigus sp. TES_GeoC_2020 | reverse complement strand
TTATTTTTTCACGATATATATATATATATATATATATATATATATATATATATATATACATGGTTATAATGTGCAGACAGAATTTGAAGTGAACAACGTGTACGTCAAATAACAATATGAATACGTGAAACTCCATTACGTGGAAATTGTGGCTTTGATGGGATATATGAAAAATGCAGGATATATTTGAAAAATAATTTTTACTTTCAGAAACGCTGGTAAAACGATAATGAAAAAATCACCCTGTATAAGCTCGTAGTGTGGACGTCGGGACTTTCAATTATACCGCAGCGTGTGTACGGATAATGGAAAACCAGTTAGGCGTATATCGTCGCGCGCTGCTTACAGCACGCCGAATGTGTAGTGTGATTGTGGTGTTTTCTTTTTCAATCTTTTTTTATCTTTCTTTGTGGGGACACGACCGAAACGGATATGTTTAATCGGCTGGTGCCGCACGGGACCAGCACCCGTGTTAAGTGCACTCCGAGTATCAACGTCGTTCCGTTGTTAGTCGTTCAGCTATTATTATATTAAGTAAAACACACACACAATATATATATATATTAATCTGACGTAATAGTATTACCGTAGTTTTTATTGTTGCCAAAATTTAATTCGATACATAAATATTATATTCATCAAAGCCGAATGAATCGATTACAGAACCTAAAACTGAAACTATTTTTATTTTAGTCACCGTTTAATTAGTTTTTATTAGAATATCGGAGGACGAATATATTTTGGAATTTATCAATAAACGAAACATATTCTCTATAGATACGATTCCATTTTTATTACAAAATGGAATCTGTAAAAATAACAGGAATTTGAATGTATGCTTTGAACGTTCGTATTATATTGTATGATCTACATAGAGATACAGGATAATTTAAACATCCATACGTTTGTAAATTAAAACAAATATTTGAATATTTTGAAAAAAATGTGTTAAAGATTCACAAGTTGCAGATATAATGGCTAGTAAAATTATATAAATAAACGTGAGCTCAATATAATATAGTAAAGTAAATCATTGCATAAAACTCACTCAGTGTTCATAATTTCGTCGTATGTACTTCAAAATCATTATTATAGAAGTATAATAACGTATTCATATAATTCTATTACTACAAAAGATATTGTTTTGTCTGGATCGATATCCATCGAGACAATTAAAAATGTCCAATTATTTAAATTTAATAAAATGAAAAATCTGGGAGTTGTTCAGTTAACATTTAGAAATATTAATAACAATCATTTAAATTTTTCTTCAAAAATTCGCAAAGACCAACCTTTATTGTCGTTATTAATTTCAGGTGGTCGATAATTGTGTGTGTTTAAAAAGACATTTAAAATTATTAAAATACAGGATGAATTTTAGGCGTTCAACCTGTCCTCCTCTCTTGAAATATGAAGAGAATTTTTAAATATAGATGACCTACCCTAACTAAGAATTTACTTCGACATTTCCCACGAAACTAAAAAATAAAACAGGTTGTGGTAAATTAATTTATTTAAAAATACCTTATATATTAATTTTTTTCAAAATCTCCTATCCCCCAATGTTTTCTCGCGTTCGTCTCTGAAATCAATTTATATTTACTAAAACGAAAGATTGTAGACGTCTTTGGTTATTACGTTTTGTTGTCGTAAGTATACACAGTTTTATAAGTGAAAAGTACCATATTAATTAAAAACTAAACTTAAAATTAATGTCTTAAGCATAACACTTTGTATCTCCACGCTATAGAAATATTAGGTGTTTTGTTTTTTGTAATTTTTAAAATAACTATCCATAAATTATACGACCATTTGAATAATTTTTTATAATATTTTATATACTTCATTATATCAATGTCGCTTTATGTACTCTTGAACATATCGCAGATAGTTTCTGTAATTGCTTGTCGAATCTTTTTAATCCATTATAAATCGTATTATCATACCACGCAAATGTACGTTATATTCATACCATAGTCATTAAATTGTTTTCCATTTCGAATGATTACATTTCAAAGTGCAGTCCAACTGCATTGCAGTTATATAAACGATTATAAATTCAATTTGACATTCGGTACAAAAATATTTTATAACCGTTCATTTTTAATCCGATTTGTTCGATCACTAACAAAATATCAATTAGTTATTACAATTAATATACGAGTAATTTAAACACGCTGTTCATATCAACTAATTCAAGAAATTATAAATGCTAATTTTAAAGTAATCGGAACGAAAATAGAAAATGCCAATTACACGTGATCTTCCTATGTGTTCGACTCATAGGTTGATTTTGTAACGGCCTATAACCTCTCATTCTCTCTTTCACGTCATTTTTTACCGTTCTCTTGGAACCTATTATTAAGCTTTCTAGTATTTTGTTATTCATTTTTGTCCCTCAGAACGTGTTCGACTGTACGCGTCACCCTCTATTTCTTATTGTTTCGAATATCTACCTAGACTCATTAATTTCGCTTAGTATACTACCGTTTATCCTACGTTCTGTTTGTCTAACTTCCGCAGTTTTCCCCTAAAACCTAATCTCAAAACATTTAAAAAAAAATAATGTTCTGACTCGTTCAATAATTGAGTTTTATACACGGTGAACGTTACTCTCGGTACGCATACTTTTACAAAGCATTTCATTGCACCATAATTTATCATATTTGTTAAAAAACTTATTATAAAACTCGAGCGTTATTGAACAGGTTTTGTTCAATAGAAATTTATAGTATTTTGACTATAAAAAATTCTCGATTGTGTATCGTTTAATGTTTTGAATGTGCGCAAGCGTTTTTAATAAGTTGTGCGCGCTTGCATTTCCAAAATGCGTGCGATGAGTGGAAGATTTCAACGAATGAGACACACCCATATTATTTTAAATAACGCAGTGATGAGTGCTACGACGAGATAATATTTTACGTAAAATAGTGTCAGGTACGGTAGTATATATATGGATTGTATTGTTTTTGCACCCTTCATACTTATACAATACACGTATCGATATTAGGTACATATATTTTGTAGTTTACAATTCGAAAGGATGTTAAAATTCAAGTTGTTTTGTAAAACGAATGTCTATAATATGTATATGACAACCGATGGAATAAATATAAAAACGATAAAATATAAATACAATTTTTGCACAGGCACCAACCGGATTCCGTTAAACATGTCTCTGTCATAAAGTTATTGGTAATTATTAAAAGCGTTCGGTTCCCCCTGGACGGTTGTTTGATATCGATTTTTTCGCAGAGGAGTATTTTATTATTTCGATACTATCCGTTAACGCGTGTGAAATACTGTGTCGCGGACGTTATAATTCTGGAGCACACACTCGAGACGTGATAAATATACAATATTGCGATTAAATTTGTCAAACGTGTACTCGTGACGGCCATAATCATGGTCTCTAACGAACGACTACGCGTTAAATGGTACCTATTTATGCATGTGCTTGAGATGTACCGTCGGTAAAGTACCGTACTTTACGAGCAAATATTATGGACCAGAATGTAAAAATATTTTTTAACGTGTTATTATACATATAAAAATAAATATAAATATATATATATATATATATACACTGTGTTTACAGTGACGATATTTAAGTTATCAGCACTTTGATTATCGGGCATATTGTATATATTATTAACCATATAAATCGTGATATATTGAAAAAACTATTTTCTCGAAATAAGTGTTTAGACAATTCTGATGAGATCTTAACTCAAAAAAAGCATTTTATTCGTAACACGAACTGCATTATTATTAAATATTTGTAATAAATTAAAAATTATTTGCTAAATTGAGAACAAAAATCCACGCATTTATACAGAGTAGAAAAATAACATTTGAATCTCTTTTTTAAAAAAGAAATTAATAAACCAGAAAAAAAAATGTTACCAAAAATATACTGGATGCTTTCTCAATTTTTTAGACTGATAATTTTTTTAAACGAACTGATATAATTGTAAAATTTGAAAGAATAATTTCTACACTTTAAATCTTGCCCAAGCAAGAATAAATCTGTACTAAGCTCTTACTTATTCTCGGTTGTAATGGATGAAGTGACAAAAGAGATTCAAGGTGAAGTACCATGGTGTATGCTATTTGTGGATGACATAGGGTTGGCAAGAGAAAATAGAGAGGAAGTTAATTAAAGGCTGGATGTGTGGCGATTAGCGCTGGAAGAAAAAGGATTAAGGATAAGTAGAAGTAAGAGTGAGTATATACAGTATAAATTTGGTGCAAGAGAACAAATAGATGCAGCAAGGAGTGTAATGACAATAAACGGAGACGAGGTAAGCGAGGCTGAGAGTTTTAAGTATTTAGGGTTGTTTGTACAAAAGAACGGAAGGTTGAACAAGGAGATAAAACATAGGACTAAGTGTGGGTGGATTAAGTGGAGAGAAGCGTCTGGGGTGCTGTGCAATAAGAGGATCACAATGAGGCTGAAAGGTTAGTTTTATAAAAGTGTAGTGAGACTAGTTATGTTATATGGTTTAGAGTGTTGGGCAGTAGACAAGAAAATAGAGAAAAGAATGATTGTAGTATAAATAAGAATGCTTAGATGGATGAGTGGGGGTGACAAGGAAAGATAGGATAAGAAATGAATATGTAAGGGGAAATATAGGAGTAGTGCCGATAGTGAATAAGATGAGAGAGAATAGACTTAGATGGTTTGGGAATGTTATAAGGAGAGAAGTGTCGGAAGCAGTAAGAACTGTTATGGAAATGAATATTGAAGGAAGAAAAGGAAGAGGAAGACCAAAGAAAGAGTGGGTGAGTACGATCGAGGAAGATATGAGGACTGCTGTTGTGTGCGTGAAGGATGTGGGAGATCAGGCCAAATAGAGTATTAGGATGAAGGTGGCCGACCCCAATTGGTGAGATAAAGGTGAAGATAATGATGGTAAATCTTGCCTAATTCTAGTTGTTGTTTATAATGTATACGAACTATGGAGATCCGTCATAGATTTCTTCGCGTAACTTGTGTTACGAACCACACGTCAATAGACGAGTTGTAGTAATGAACGTTTATTTTTAGCTTTTTAATATACAAAATCTCGTATATATTCTCCTTTACCCATAAAAAATGGTCTCATTATCATTACTTGGTTGATGTCACAAAGCAATCAACTTTTGAAGACACTATGAACGAATTTTGAAAAAAAAAGAAACTAAGAAAAATATTCTTATTATGTTGAGATTCACAAATGAAACTCGTATCTGGTAGTTAACTGTTATATAGATTGTGTTAGTTTTTTTCAAAATAAATAGTTTGTTCGTATTTAATTGTTGTTAATCTTTTTAATGAAAAAAAATAGTCCCCGAAATAAATAGTGATCTCTCTTTCTTTCAGTTAGGCCCTGAATGTCATAATAATAGATTATCGACTTATCATTTTACGAACCTTCATCAACTATCATGTACCTATACGTTCATATTGATCTAATCACAAAACGGTTATTAGAAACATAAGCATAAAGCGACATTCTAAAAAATTCAAATTAAAAGGCACAAACGCAAACTTTTGTATCTCTCGCCAATGACTTTTATATAATGATCTGATAAAATGTATTGTTTTTGCGTGTACGATATCATAACCATTGTTCATTGATAGTTTCGATATCAAACGTATACGTAGGCTTGTAAGTAAATGTTGTGTGAATAAATACTGATCCATGAACGTATGTAGTAAAATTTTAGGTCAAATAAAATCAAATAACCTCACTTTAATGCAAATTATCAAACAAAGTAAACAATTGCCAATTAATAAGGGATTAAGAAAGAAAAATGCAATCGTAACGCTGAACAAATAAAAAAAACTGAATTTATCAAAAAAATAATAACAATCCTAAGGTGAACAGATATATTAAACAAGACCATAGGAGTGACATTAGCAATTGCTTTATATGGTAATTTAATTTGAGTTTCAAGAAATCAAAACTACCGAAATTCCTAGAAGATATTTCATCTAAATTTATCAACAAAGTTGCCGCCCTGATTTAAATAAATTATTATTGATTTCAACTTTATCGACAAGTCTGGCGGATATTTTTGTATTAAGCAAGTAAATTATCAAAAATAACCAGTGTGTGAGTAAAATTTTTTATTGAAAAAAACATGGCTATCAGAGCTCAAGCATTTTAGTGTGCTTACATGAGATCTTTGCCGGATTTGGAACTACGAATGCGAATCTCACTGTTTACACAGCGTAGTCGGAATATAAAAAATATTGAAACGTAACAAATACCTCAAGTCCATCTCAACCGTCTTACTGACTAGTTAATATATATATATTATAATAGTAATTAGTGTTTGAATATTCGTTAAAACAAACAGAATCTACATGTTCCACCATAGGGCATTTCAATAGTGCGTGTGCAATATAAAATAGTAATATTGATTAATTACATTTTATTTGGCATGGTAATACCTTTAAAATTAAATCAAACGAAATAACGTCAAACATTATTATGTTTCTTATTATTCTAATATTAAAATATTATTTTATTTTATATTGTAATATATTCTATATTATCATATAAAGTATGATAATAAATATTTTCCGAAGAAATTAATTCGATAAGAATTTTTTTCGAAATTCAACTGCGAGATAAAAGTATTCGAATAATAACAGTGTTTAATGTAACGCAATCGTAACGTTCGCTGATGAAATTTCGAAAAAGTTCCGCCTCTACTATCAATGCATTGTCAATGAGGTTTAACGACATGGTTGCCATAGTGATTTGTTGAACAGACTTTTTAAAAATTACGACGGTCCAAAAAAATAATTAAATATAAGGAGTATAGTAACTGAAATAAGTAGTATACAAATATATGCGATATTAACGGATCGTAATGCACATGTGTGAGAAAAATATAGCTCGGCAGAAAAATCGTACGAAAGAGTTTATTTAAGTCACGTGTGTTTAATAAAGTTATCGTATTTAAACTAATAAAAAACAAAACTAAAAACTATCACTTTTTCACAAGTGTTATTTCGAGGCCTCATAAACTTTCGTCAATAATTAACAATATATAATTCGCGTAAAATATGCGACAAATATTGCGTTTTTATTAAATTAGAGCAAATTGATTATTGGGTGTCTTAATTGGGCAATTTTCAAAAATTCGCCAATAATAAACGATGTTTATATAATTATTTTGATCTTAATAGCCTTGCAATAACAATAACGTAACTTACGTTCGCCCAACGTTCTAATATTTCTCGCGCTTTAAAATAAATTATTTTTAAAACAATATTTCGTAATTGATTTTTGTTTGTATACAATTCCTCGTAGTTCTTTCTGTATTTGAGACAGATTTGGTTATTTGGAAATCAAAATTACGCGTCGAACAGAGTACTACAAAATTAATAATTACCATAACAAAATCAAAAAATATTTTAACCGATATGGAAGCCCGGAGCTATGGGAAAGTGCGCTTGGATAATTATTATGATAACAAGACGCGAAACTGAAAAGACAGTGATCGCGTACTTGTACACACAAACATTAAAAGTAAACGAACCGTCGAGAACGAACATTATTTTAACGAAAACCTGTTGAATACAATTTACCGCAGGCAACGAGCACATATTTTACTCATCTGGCGCGGTGTGCTTTGTTTAATTGAAATTACAATTCGCCCGTCGCGCATTTGCGGGTCAGTTTAGTTTTATTTTCTCTCCGTTCTTATTCACTCGTCGTATCGAAGGTATAATATTAATAATACCAACTTTGAGAATACCGCCGTGTTGAGAAGCCATTATTATTTACTCACCAGATATCGCGTTCGATCGAAACTTCGATAACAATGCTTATTGTTATAACAATACAGGGTGTGTTCCTGAAGAGTTCAGCCAGACAAAACTCGAGAAATTAAAAATTTAGAACGCGCGAACACAAAAAAAAAAACAAAATGTTCCTATATAGATCCAATAAAGTTTTAAAAATATAATACAAAACGGTTTTTATCGTTTCGTGTGTGTAGAATACCAATTGATGGTGATATATGGTCTAATCAAATATGGGCACATGAAAGGAGGCGAACAATTTGGATGGTTCGGGCAAGTGTGATGAGTGTGTGGTAAATAATGGTTTGATAAAGTGGATGAAGTAACGTAAATTGTTCGACGATTGACCAAGTTCTGAATGGGAAGATATTACGAAAAATGATACGAAATTGATAGAAATTCGTTTACCTAGTTGGAATTTAATAGAGAGAGATGAGAACTGCTGTTAGCAATTACACGTAGGTTTTAAACAGACCGTCAAGTAGTTATTACGCGTATAACTACAACTTTAATGTATAAAACAATCGTTTAAATTGCGATATTTTATTAGTCACGTATGGAACATTTTTAGCTATCACTGTTCACCGAAAAATATTGTTATTTTTTGTTGGGGTTATTTTTCAAGTTTTTTCGTTTAACTCGAAAACTCAACCTATATATATATATATATATAACGCGTGAAATTATACATTACAACGTAATAATAGTACACAGTCGACAACTTTGTAGGTGAAATTCGCGAAATTTTATTTTGTTAATTTAGCGATTTCTTTTTAATGTTTTTCTGAGTCCTTTAGGCCCTTAAACAGAATATTTTTTATTTTAATTATTATTATCGTAACGTGTGACGCTTTAAATCGATTTAAAATCAAACGTTGTAGTACAAGTTCAAAATGTATTCAATCGCTTGACTTTTTCAAGTCACGAATATATTTTTTTTGTGCAAAAACTGTCGTCCCCATAATATTTTAAAGTATTTTATAATCTTTTTAAACTTATGACAATCACAGTAACCGCTAATTAATATTAAATTAAAAGAAAAAACAAAATTATCGCGTCAAATAATGGGTTTTTGTAACTTTGGTCGAATCAATTTTTAGTAGCCTTTCTAGAATATTTATTATCATTTTTCCCATTTTCTTTAAATTTATGTAGAACTATGACGTACACATTTCACATATAAGTAAGTAATGATCATTTTCTCTTGGTGACGACGACGGTCTGATTAAAAACGAAAAAATCTGTGTTAATATAACACCGTTGTTCAAACCGTATCCCGAACGGCCGAAAATGTGTAGGGTATGATTAAAATAAAACCCTCGGCTACCCGCCGGTGCCAGAACCTCACGCCGCTAATAAATATCGGATTCCGGTTTGTTGGATTGGTTCGATTATATCGGCGGGTCGCGGTTCTTAGTCTCATAGCTGAATACATATTCACTGTGACTGTCCACAAGTTGTAGATATGCCTTATGGTTTTTTTTTGTATATCTACTCTAAATAAATTGTTCGAAAAATGTCACGGTTTATTTTAAACGAAATTTGCATTCAATCGAGATTTTTTTCAGAATTTTTATTATACTCGTAAAGTATCTGTCTCTAAAAGTTTATTTTCGCAAAGAATTGTTTGAAATTCTTCTCAACGTAAATGAGAACTGCAAAAGTAAAAGCGACCATGAGGAGCAATGATAGAATTAATAGATTATCGCGAGGAAATTCGAGTGAATGAAAAAAACGCTACGTAACTTCCTTTTAGATAATGCGGTAGTATTGGATTTATTTAGATGTAATTCCATATTTCACGAGCGCTTACGGGATACAATTGTTTCCTCTGTTAGAATATCTCAAAATAACTCTAACTGGTGACGGGTTGTGTTCATTGTGGAGTGTCAAGCGACATGGTAAAACATGCCCTATTCGTTCGCAATATTGGGACAATCAGAGGGCGTTAATTACGGATATCTTTAAAAGAGAGTCGAAACCAGTAGACGCGATAGTCTCTCGACTAACCTCCTTTACCAATGGCCCCTGATAGTAAAAGTACGTCGCTATTGAGAGGGATTTCTGGATACTGTGTACGCGTACGATTAAGCGAATAGAACGATGAACGTGAAAGGAAACTCAACGAGGTGTACATATTTTACTTAAAAATAAACGATGGTGGCATTTTGTCAATTATACGCAAATAAATTCCAAAGTTAAATGTATGTGTATATTCGTGTAAAAAAGCCATAATTTTAATATTTTTGGGGACAAAGGATAAATGCAATCCTTTTTAATTCCATGTAAGGGGGTTGCATGAACGTGGAATATCTTTTTAAATAACGTAAAAACGCATGCGGGACGAACGTAATAACACTAACGCATAATTATATTGCATACATCATAATACTTGTACATCACTAAGAACACGGCAGTAACGAGCAATAATATGTCGTAGGTTCAAATGAAAAAATAAACCCTTCCAGAAGAAAAGTAATCGGTACGAATAAAAAAACTACCAAGAAACGTCTACCTATATACCGACAGACATTTTACGAGTCTTCTCACTTTTGAGCACTCGGTTTGGAGATGACCGTAATATAAACATATTAATAAATATGCGCCGAGGAAAGGACGTAATCTACATGTGCTAATGGACAAATCCCGCGACTTTTATGACTACCATTAAAAAAAAAAATACCACTACTCCGGAGATGATAATTCCGTTGTAATAACACGAAGGGTAATTGCCGTCGACATGTGCTCGACCGTAATAATATACTTGTACTAATTTTACGCCGTAAAACGTCGCACGTATTACAAATACACACAAAACGTTGAAATTCGAACGACAGACAACAGTTTTTCATTTTTAGTGTCCGTCTGTACACATACACCGGCTATCATATTATATTTTCCGGATGAGTTGGGTGATAATACGAAACACACACAATCGTCCAGTTAGTGGATTTTCTGACCAAAATCGGTAGAACCTCATACCGTACTATTGTGTGAAGACGAAAAACGAAATAATTTTCGACTAATCGACCACGAAGTGGAAAACATTTCACTCGGCTCGATTTTTTTATTACGATGATTCGTACGCACATATTCGTCACACGGTGGGAACTATCTGAATAAATATTATATACTTTTAGCACGTATTTTGATACTGTTGATGTAGCAGTGATAGTTTATACGATAATTGTTGTATTGCTAAGCAATACGTTTATGTTTCTAAGTGTTTTTAAAAACTAAAACAAAAACGATAAATTCCAGTAAATTTATTCCTGAGAAAATTATTATTATTAGAAATAAAATTCTTGTAATTATTAACGCAAAAACGAAAGAAATACTTATTAAAATACGAAATTCTTCAAAATGAACGTAGTATAACAATAGTAATTTATATTTTACATTGATACTGCGTTTTTTTTCTCGTCTGTTTTTTTTCTCTGTACAGATTTCAAGATTTTCGTAGTATTTTTTCCTTTTATATTAAAGTGGTGCCAAAACTTTTTTCGAAATATTGTTCATTTTCTGGGAATAGGCGTTCTTTATTCGGATCGTTTTACTTTCGGAATTGTACAATCAATTAGAACTAGAAGCTATATTATATGTTACATAGGAATATTGCGAACGTCTTTTTAAGGCCTAAATATGCAGTCAAATCGTTTTCTGTATAAATAATGAAATTATCCCAAATTACAACATCTATTAGGTGAATCGAAACCTTTTTATACCCACATGATTGTTTTCTTGGGTTACGGTAATATTTCACTATTTGATTTGATCTATCGATTCAATTCGTATTATTATTGTAAAGAATAACTCCAAAAAGTATATTTCTTTCTTTGCTGAACCGGATATTTTATAATGAAATTTGTTGGTGATATTATTAAGTGGTTATTACGAGAACATTTTGTTCATCTTTTCGTTTAAATGCGTACACTTTTCTTTTCAACATAAATTTTCAGCATAAAAATAGGCCCATACACAATATATTTCCCCGTTTTTCGATGTATTGTATTTGAGACAATTAATTTCTGTTTTCACGAGAAATCACTATTAATGTCATTGTCATACATTATTTGAACAACTGTAAAATTACCACTATAGTAATGGTGACGAAAATTCTTCCATTTTGTAAAAGTTTCTCTATGTTTTTCTAGTCGTGAAGTAGACATGAAGATTAATTTTGTTTAATTGTTATTGACTATTTCATAATACTTGTAATTTAATGGTTAATCATACATAAACACTTCATAATTTATGATATTTAAATCATAATTATTTAATTTAAACGTTTTATAAAATAATTAGCAGTTTCTCTATCGAACACGGTTTTTTTCAAAATTTAACATATATAGAATCATTATAAAATAATACGCACGGAAAGTAAATTTTTTATTCCTTAATAAATAATTAAAATTAGAAATTACAAAAATCGATTTTAACAACACAATCACTTAAATGTATGTATATCTATAACATTATAAATTGAATCAAACGCGTTTCGAACTTCGATAAAAATATTCGTCTTCAGAGTATTAGATAAACTGGATAAATATGATAACTGACTGATAATTAATTCGTAAATATTAATTCTCTAATGATTTTAATGACTACTGTTGATAAATAAACGTATATTATATATCCCGAAACTCATTACGTTTTACGAGCTACCGAGATATGTGTATATGTGCGTGTTCTCTACGCAGTAACCTATTCCAAACAATAAGAATAATAGCCACGTGGTACTGTTGTTGTTGACGTTTGGTATTAACTCATGCGGATAAACTTGAAAGTCCCAAAACGATGGGTGATTGATTTACAGTCGAAAATAATTAATAATGCGCGAATTAGTAACCCCGTTAGAGCTTGTTCACGGGCTGTTGTTCTCATGACTATACTTCGAGAAAACAATTTTCTTTTTGTGATTTTTCTAATTGATTGTGCGTTGTTATGTTATTGGTTGTATATATAAAACTATTTGTGTTAAGTGCTCGCGTTTATCGTAAATGGAATAGTAAGACTGTTTTTGTAACTTATATGTATACATTAAAGTGAAATGGGCTGCGTAATTTTTGGGTTTCCTCTAAAATATGTTTTAATCTCTAAACTATCATTGTTTAAACTCTATAAATGTCAAGATATTTCAATTATGTTTTCGAATAAAACTTATATTGATTCTATTTATATTATTAACGTAAAATTTGAAATGTTTTTATACGATTTCATGATTTTCTAGTTGACTCGTTGATTGTATTCATACAGTTAAATATATACGTTTCGAAAATATCACCAATATTATGTTTTGATATATTTATATATATAAATATATATAAATAATATATATATATTATATAATATATATAAATATATATTTACTAGCTCAATTATTTGGTTCAAACTATGCCAGGTCCTTGATGTACTGCTCCTATTTTTGATGAACAAACAAATACTTAGTTGCAGCGAATAACGAATTCGATAACACGTTTAAATAGATAAAGTAGATCATAGATTTCAATAGAAATACAACTAATTTAGTCTTGAAAAAGAATATTTACTATGGTAGTTTACGTTTTACTTAATTAATTGTGCACGAACACTTAAACTCCGAAATCATAATTCACGTAACACAAAGCGCTTATTTTCGTTACATTTTCTAATTTTTGTTTAAGTAAATGTCTGATGATCTAATAAATATAGTAAGCATTTCTTTTCTCCAGTCTTGGAATTATTTCATATATCAGATTCTAATATTTTACTTAAAATCGAAACTAAAATTCGTGATCTACGAATTACAATCTTATCAACTGATCTATCTTGCTCGTATGGTTTACGAATAGCATTCTACATGTATAGTGGTATCCTGAGTTACCGTAGCAACGTATACATATTTAAATGTTTTGAATTTAAGCAGTGTTCAAATGATTTTTCCTGGTTTGAATATTTAGCCAAATTGCTTTTTCGTTTCCAAAAATGTTCAACATAAACATTTTTTGAGTCTTCTTTTTAAAAATAAAAAGTACTCGACTTTATATTTGTTTGCAATATTATCTATTATTATAATTACGGGATAGCCATTTTTGTTATTTTCTTCGCTGTCGCCCGTATCTATCCGTGTTGTAATGCGTCGAAAAATGGTATTTTCTCATATACGAAAAACCCATTACTAAATATATAAAAGGCGTTAGAAAATATTTCAGAATAATTGAGATCAAAAAAGTCAATCAAGTAGAGCAAATCGATTTGTTCGTTTTACGTTTTAATACGTATTATTTATGCTATTATTGCGCGGATATTATGAACGCTTGAATATGTTGTTTAGGTTTTAATACGACAAACGTTTTATTGAAACGCGCACGGGGATTAACGTTTTCCATTTATAGGACTTAACGACTTGAAATGTTAATACGTATTTATATATATGTTTAAATATATTTTATATAGAAAGGAAATTACGGACAACTAATAAAAAACAAAACAAATATATGTGAAACAAACGTAACAATTTAGGCACTGCAAATACCGTGAACTCGATTTCAACGGATAATGATATACGCGCCAATTTGTTTTTCATAGTCTACCGTGTATAATGCTTATAATATTATTTGTTTTTACAAATTATTATTCCTTTTATGCTTCGTCTAGTGATATGCCTATTGCAACCCAGTATTTTACGGATGTTTTTAGATACGTCACACGTCTATATTTATTATATCATATTGGCATTTTGAATCATCCATAATTATTAGTGTTCGATTTAATAAAAAACACATGTTTGAATTGAAACTACTAAATAACTAAAAATAAACCATAATACACTATTATATACATAATTCTTAACACGACATTTACTATATTATTTCAAATTCATTTGTCCTACGTGATCATTATTTTTTTCTTGAGCATCCTTTTAATATTTATCGAATACTTCTAAAGGTAGGTTAGGTTAGTAAACTGTAAAATCCGAACACCTGTTATATAATATAACACCGCGTTAAACTATTATTAATTTTTTAAAATTATTTTATGGCCAAAGGGCATTTGTAGTATTCATGGCGTGTATCAACGTTATTATTTGACGTATTCGTTTAATTACGCGTAATGAAAACTGTTATTTCGTAGGATTTTGTGCTTTATCTCATTTTCACGAAGAAGAAAAAAGTACATGTTAGTTTGAATCGGTTATTGGGGTCTTCTATTCTGTGTGTTTTCGAATAGAAGATAATAACATGGTTACTGTGTACACATTAAGTAATTTATTTGTATAACGTCGTGAAATAAATACAAATTCCATTACTGTACTACTAAAAAATTCTTCACGGAACTCTGGCAGTAAATATAAACTAAACATAGTGTTATGGTGAATATCCCAACAGTAAATAACATAAATAATCGATTTTTATTTCTACAATATTTTATTGAAAGAACGTATTTAATTCTTTCAAATTTTAAATAATTTTTTTATTGTATATTTTTTATTTTAGTCCTTGCTTTAGTACCTATAGTCGAGAAAATGTCATTTTTGCGTTTAAACGAGTTTTTTTTCATAATCATGGATATTATTAATAATGAAAATAAATATTTTTAAATAACACCGAAATATGTTCCTACAAAGAATAGGTCAACAGAAATTAACGTTATCAAAAAATACATACTCTATCGTGTCTGTATGAAAATGTTTTTATTTGTGTTGGACTGCTACACTTAAGAGTTGAAAGATAATAATTTCTAGTTGTGTACAGAATTTATAATAATAGGAAATAATATGGAGGATTTGACCAAATATTGTTTTTCATGATACGAAAAAGGATTTGTAATGGCATTATTATTACGGAAAAGGGGCATACACTTTGCAATGACGTAAAATAAATAAATTATCTTGTCAGCAAACCTGAAATGTTGAGCTTTTAATTATATTTTTATAAACAAATATTGGACAGTAAACTGTCTATCTTATTTGGTTGTTTAGCAACGATTTTCATGATGCGCGTATTTTTAGACGAAATTCAATTTGCGTACACATAATTACATTTTGAAAAAGCATCCCGTAATGACTTCCAGCCAAAAGCGATAAAAATTATCGACGAATATAATTTAAACGCCATCGGTCATAATGGCCAAGACTATACACCTTTTTATTAGCATTTTCTATACGATTTTGGTATTAAACGGAAACGTAATGTTATAATGTAACGAAATAAAAATATAAAATACAAGTTGTTTTTAATGTACATTTTGCATAAATATTAAACGACGTGATTTATTGCAAAAAGACATACCTCATTATGTATTTAATTTTGTTTTCTTTTTTATATTTTATTGCTATTCCGGATGTACTTTACATATGGATTTTCAATAATCGATAAAACATGTTTTTCTTCGTAAAAAATCAGTCGTTTATACTTGTCTTAAGTTATTAACGATTTTTATTATTGATAGAAGATCATTAAGCGTATTGGTCATTCGAAAATTGTTCAAATATATATAAAACGATATTATTTTCATTCGTAAAAAAATAAATATTTACCGAGAACTTGAAGAAACATATTGAAACCATCACATAATTATTCACACTACAAAAACGGTCTATATTATCTAAATTGATAGAAAAACGTTAGTTATTCAATTAAAAAGTTTGCAGGACAATAGTAATATTTGTCTGTTTCCCGTGTATTTTGAATAAAATGATCTTACAGAAACCTTAGTAGAATTGAACGAATAGAAAATCGTACTCGATATAAAAATATAATTGTGTTCCTAAAATGGTTAAAAGTTAACAAAGTTCCACTGGAAACTCATATAATTTACAACTAAAACACACTTACCAAATAGAGTGGCCAAAGTTTTCATTATATATATATATATATATATATATATATATGTTAGCTAAAGTCCGAAATTTAACATTATACAAAATTCGTAGACTGTGTACATAGTTAATAATAATTAATAATAGTTAATAATAACCTTACCCGTAACAAACAGGACGTAAGTAAATTATTATAATATTTTCTTTACGTTTTTGGTTATTTATTTACTATTACTATTATAAAAAACAAACATTTAATTTCATCAAAAAAAATTACAACAGTCTTAATATAGCAGTCACAAACATAAATTATCATTACACGTTTCGGAATAAATTTAATTTTTTAATTAATTTCATCAGAATGTAACATTTTTACTCCATTCTGTAACAAATACGTGATGTTTACTTATTTTGTATGACTGTCACCATTTGTCTAAATAACAGGCTACATCAGGCCATTATTATGCACTGCACAAAATGTTATTCGTGACGTTTAGATAAAATATTACCAATTTTAATTAATTTATGCTTTTTGTGTAACAAACAAAGAACAGCTAGTCGAATAATAATAATAAAACTTTATTAAGACATAATAAAAAATTTTAAGTCGAGCAATTATTAAATGATCGTGGTATCGTGTATAAAATATTTTCCACTTCGTGTGTATAGTCAATAGGCTTTATTTGTTTGTTGTACTTCTCAAAACCAATGAGGCATATGCTGCATATTACGTCAATATTCTTTTTAAATTAAAAATATTTGTAATTGTCGAAACGTAATAAGGATTTTTTCAAAGTTTCTTCGCTAAACAAAAAAATCAAAAATAATGCATTTCATATATAACTTTCACTAATCCCCGAAGAGTTTATCTCCAATATTAAAATTTTTAACGCGTTTTAAAATATCGTATTTAGCGTTACTCGTTTAATTGTAATATCTGTATATTATTAAAAACTGTACTCGGTGATGTTGTTTAAGTCGTAATTTTTTTTGGATTACAAATCGGTAATGTAGGTTTATGTATATGTAAATGTTCAATGCCGATATATATATGTAATACAAAATTAAAAAATACATAATATCGTTACAATACGGGCCAAATTCGTTAATTATAATAAACTTTTAGGTATATATACTCAGTATCGGTTTTTGAACACTCCTAATTATCGTTACTATTGAATTTTCAAAATACAACTAAAAAATCTAAGCAACTCCGCTAGCGGTTCTCTATCCTTTTAAAATCGATATTTTCGATTTTTTCACATCACTTAATATGTAGTCATTGTTTAATATTGACGATTTTCCGGGTTATTTGTCAGCACTCTACGATTTGTTAATACGGTTATCGACTGCACGTCGGCGGTAATTTTCGTACAGTGTTTCATGAACGCGAACCGTATGATCATCGGCGATTTTTTGCATTTATTATACGTGTGCGTGGCTTTCATTTGGATCTAATCAATACAATGAACTTTAATTTAGACAAGCTGTTCGTGAGGAGGGAGCGTTCAGGCTGTAGTAACAGATCATATGGCAAAGACCTTGGCACACCAGTGGATCTCCAGACAAACAGAATCAACGGTAGCGGCAGCCCTATACGTTAGAGCAGACGGATGGCCGCCTTAATTAACTTTGACTCGAACGATGACTACGTAAAAAAATCGCGGACTTATCGTATATGCCCAAAGTTGTCAAGCGGTGGACACGTGAATAACGACGTATATCATATCGTTTTGCGGAACCTAGACTTCGGAATCACGTCTACGAACCTACAGGAACTGTTCGACGAATTCAGGCCATAGTAAATTGCCAAATTCGCTATATAGCGAATTCCTAATTTTCCTAATTTCTTTAGGAAAGCCGACGTGATTTTTTCACTAAAAACAGCGCGTTAACGGAAACACGTCGATATCAAAACAAGCATCCATATGACCATTACATAAATTTGAATTGATCTCAAATTTGTCTACCACCGTTACATTTTTCGGCGGTAAGCTGGTAACACAACGGTAATCATGTGGAACGCGAGATGTTCTTAAAGGAGTGTGGGCTGTCCAAGGTGATGAGAAGAAAAGAAGAGGAGGATAAGTGTAATAGTTGTAGAAGAAAATGTCTGAGTGATCCCAAAAAAGATGCCGAGTAAAGACGAATTAGACGCGTAATTTATATGAGAAACAACAATCACAGTTATGAGTTCTACATATTCAAACGTCGGTGATATATAAAAATAAACGTTTGCATATATGTCCGTTACGCGTTTGTACATCGTTTAACCAATTTTTATAAAATTTAGTGTATAAAGATCTTTAGGTACGGCAAGTATTTTGACGGTATCTATTTTGTTTAGTTTCAACAGCGAGTGTACCTTATAATGAAAAATGCGTGAATACAATTAACTATTACAATATGTAATAATGAATATCCAAATTTAATTGAATCGAATATAATCAACAAAATTTCAGTTCGTATATTTCAAGTGATGTTCATTACTTTACATTATTTCATATTAAGTTCGCTATTAAATCAATGATACCATTCAAATAGCAAGTGATTTCTCAAGCTATGTCTCAAACACAAAAGATGTCACGAAATTCAGAAACAGACGAGCAACGAGAAACAAGACTGGAAACCGTTTGAGTACGCACTATTCGATCTCGATGAACACTGCACGCTGATTTAAATCTTGATGTTTTCCATTACGATATTAATTATGATTACAGTCATCATTAAAGTGTCCGTGGGAAAAATGGATAAATTATACGTGCATTGCAGCGCGCTCAAATTTAATAATGAATCAAAAAACCAGGAATGTGCTACGCGGATGGATATTTGAAATTTCCAGAATTCAATTCATCACTCAAACTATAATGAACCATTATATCAAGTGATAGAAGTTAAAATTTCTTAGAAAACCTACAAAAGTACAATTCACGTTTCCAAATTATTTCGTACGGCGCAACAAATATGTTGCGCGAAAATCATATATCGACATTCAAAATTCAATGGCAATCAAATTTATAAACTTCTGATGTAGGTAGCTGTATGTAGCCTGCTTGCTCACGTGTTGTAAAACCTTCTAATATATTCATGTTCGCGAAAAAACAAATAATATTGTGTATCAAACACTTGGAAAAATAGAATTAGAATACCAAACACTTTCTTTCGTTGGTAGGAAATACATGCCGGATTTAGCTAGTAATTATTTAAATATAACGAATAACTACAATTTTTTGAAAAAAACTGTATATTATATAATACCTAATGAATTAATGAATATATTTTAATAAAATATAATATGGGAATAACTTTTCGATAATAATATTTTGGTGACAAGCAAATAAAAAGATCAACCTCTGTTTTCAAAATGTTGGTGCTAGAAAAATCAGACAATTAAACGAACACTAGTATATATTATATTAAATTTTATTATAACATATATATATATATGTGGGTGTGTGTGTGTGTGTGTGTGTGTTAATTTTTTAAGCATAATATTAATACGTTATTCATCATTCCAATTCACGTTTATATAAAATGTGTATTTCTAGAATAGTAAAAGGTTAGTTAAAGTTAATAGCGTTATTGTATTTGTTCAATTAACTTTGTTTCTTATTTTGAATACTTGTGCATGTTTGTTTATTTAAAATATATTTATGTTTTTTATTATAATAATAATTATAAGTTATAACTAATAGATAGTAATATATAAACTGGCATAATAATTAGGAAAGTAGATTTCTAAAAAATATATTATATGCCCATTAAGTACACATATATAGTTTTTATTTAGGCATACTGTAGAAATAACTATATATTTAGTATTTTATACAAAATTAAGACTATACATTAAAAATATTTAAATATTGATTATTATTAACATATTTTTGCATTTTTTGAGCACCATTAAATGAGAGGAGAAATTTGATAAAAATCAATCTGAGGTCTTCTAAGTTGCCATACAGACACTGATCTAGTATACTGATTTTGCATAAAATATATATAAATATAAAGAATCTGTAATTTATTAAAGTACATTTCCGAAAGACGTTTATAAAGGACGCAAAACTCGTATTATCACTGTTATTTATCCATTTTATTAAACATCTTTTAAAATATTCAAAAAGCCTAAAAATTGTTGATACTCTTGGAAACTTAAAATAAAGAAAAATAAATGAAATAATGGATTTTATTTTATGAGCAGTGGGGTTTTTTAAAAAAAAAAAAATATCTGCCTATACTTTAGACTTTTTTCGCATGTTATGAAAACGCGTATTTTTATTGTACACAAACTTCATAAATTAAAAATATTTATGTATCCTTAAGTTCTTACAATAGTTTATTCGTAAATGTTTATAATTCGAGAATTGTATAGGCACAACTAATAATAATAAATCGTTATCCAGTACGATATTTTTCCTATATAAGACGCTTGGAAAAGAGAACAGTGGACAGATTCGCGAAATATATCAATTTTCAATCAGTGTAAACGTTGTTGTCGATCGTTTTGTTTTTTTGTTCACCATTATCGTTCAAAGTGTTTACAGAATTTACACGCGAATATATTACTTTTATTATTATTATTATTATTATTATTATTATCGACCGTCTTCGACATAACACACTACTTGGTTAATAAATCTTACACCTCTCGGGCTGTTTATGTTGTTTCTATGGAAGTCGTTCGACAGTGATATTAATATAGATCGCCAATGTTTTCCGAACGCCAACCGGTATAGCGGGCGGGTTCAAACAATATAGTATACGGTTTTTATCGTGTTCTCGTTACATTTTTTTTTCGAGTTTACCACAACCGTCGTAGTAGTTGTATCACGTATAACTTATATGCGATATCCACCATATATAACATATTATATCGCAGTCCAAGACGCTGTATATTGTTCGTTCACGTTAGCTACATTATACGAGATAATCTCAAAGTATATTTTAGAACGAAACCGAAATACGGCGGACACAGAAGCACAATGGTAATCAGTTGCGTAATGCAAACGATACGTTACCGTTCACTAATGGAATAATTATTGTTACGCGGTCAGTTATATATTGGAAACGGCGTTATGTGTTGGAATCATATTATAGACGAGTATCCGTGTGTTGTACGAATATTCGTATCTGTGTCGTAGCACGACATATTTTTATATTCAGACATCTCTCCATATATTTTTTGCTATGGATGAGACCCTTTTTAATACGGTATCTATGTTCGGCATCTATGTTCCTGAACTCGGGGACGAGTACATTCGAGATGATACTTAGAAATATTGACATTAGCCTTCCACCTATAGGCAAGCTCATTGATTCGAATGTAACACAACACGTGACTTACATACGCGTTATTACAATTAATAACACTTTTGTATCACGGTACTAAACTAATTATTTAACAAATGGTCAAGCTACGTAAGCGCTACCTAGAAATATATATTAAATGCAAGGTGATCGTTATTGAAAGCAAGTCCGAAAATGTAAATAGTTTTTGAATTGTCTTTTCTTTTTTAACAGATGGTACATTTTAATTTAACGACTATATATTTTAAATGTTGATATTTGATTATTAATTATTCGTTAACTTAAACAGCTCATGTGAAACGGACGTTACAAATTCAGAAAAAATAAAATCCATATGCAATGATCCTTGAAAAAATTGCTTTATAAAAGGAACTTTTATAGTGAACAAGAAGCCAAATGACGTAATTACTGCGCGTTTGATTCTTATAATAAAGGTATTGTAATTATTCAATAAAAACCATAATTTCTATTCAAATATACGATTAATTTGAAGGTAATTTGTCAATACAGATTCAAATCCAAAAAAAATATACACATAATTACATTAAATGCATTTTTTACTTACTAATTTTAGCATAGTGTATGAATTAAAAAGAATACATATTGTTGACGAAAAAACCGTGAAACTATTAGACAAATAAATACCAATGGAAGTATAATTGTTTTTTGACTAAAACAAAATAATTATCTAAATCTAAATTTTAATAATGTTGTTCTCTTACGTACTTTACATAACTTGAAATGTAATTTTATTAATGAAACATGATAAATATATATCTACAATTTTTTGACGAATAATTTCTTATTCTCATTTTTGGTATTTATATGTAGTTTTTTAAATCCAAAATATTCCTTCTCACCCTCACCAAAAAAAAAATAAATAAATAACCAAAATATACTTTTTTTGACACATTTCCTTCAAAATATTTACGTCTATTTTCATTCGTTCGTTTTAATATTGTATTAAATGATATTTGTTGTTATTTAAAAACGTATAATATATTGGTGCAATGTGAAACAGGGGTCATACAATTACAAGATCCGGATTAGTATTTACTGCACCCCCTTCTTAATGGATAACAAATTATTTAAAAATATACTATAATATGTAATATCTTTAGTTACAGTGCTATAGTTATCCAATAGAGAGAAATAAATATTTTTTAAAATTAAAATGTAGTTTTGATATTGAAAAGTCGATAACTACCCTTCAAATAGAAGTAATTTATCCGCAATATAATGCTGCACTCAAAATCAAACACAGAATAAAAAATATAATTGATTCTTATGAATTCTATTTAGGTACACAATATGCAATTACGAAAATAATTTTCCATCGAATAAATATTCGTATGGCGTAAATAATTTTTTATAGTGTACAAATATATTCAAAGATAAAATACATGATATCAAATTAACAAATTAGCTATGTCTAACAAAGGTATAGAATTAGTTTGGAAAATTGGAAATAGTAACATGTAACCATAATTGAACAAAATACAAGTAGAAAACTATCGATATTATACTTCTCATTAGTAAAACATTAAAGATTTATATGGAAATAAATAATATTAACGTACATATTTTGTTGACCGTTAATCAATCGACTAAATAAAATACCGATTTATTAAATGTTTTATACGTTACATACATTACACATCGTGTAAAATTATATACGAGGAGAAATTCGTTTAAATGTTTGCTTTGCGTTCATTTTATTTCTGTAAAATTGCGTATTTTATAATAATAATCTTTTATATGGTCCTAGAATAAAAAAAATAAATTGAAAACCCCCACTATATTAACAGGAATAGAATAACTTACCAGTGATTTGTAAGTGTCCAAACGGGTTGCCCTTCGATGGGCCTGTACAATTCCACCGATGGGTGCTGAACTGTTGTTGGCACTCCTGTTTGGCCATGCGTATGCCGTGGCCGACGGCGGCCATCGCGTCCGGCGCCGCGGCGCAAATTCTCCGTTGACCCGCCGTCAGTCCGACTATCCTGTTGCAAATCACTTGAGCACCAAACGCACTTGCCAACGTCCTAAAACCCGTCATTTCCCGTTAAAACAATATCATATTAGTCACGGACGTAATGTTCGGAGACTGGTTTCGGAATTGGTGCCATTTTGGGAAGTTCAGTATAATTAAAACGATATTTAAGGAGGGAGAATATGCTTCTTGTAAGTCAAGAATTCGTCACGTTTCAATCGATCTTGAGATTTTTCATTATTGACTATGATCGCTAATCGCGTAACGCAAACTGGAAGACACAATTATATAATAACACAGTCACAACAATAATGATACAATTGTGCGTCAAAAATACGTGTTTACAGAGTATTCAACGTCATTTATTTATTAAAGATGGTTCTAAAAAGTTCAAATCGTTACGTGGGAAATAACTAACAGTTACGAAGAAATGTTGATGAGTGAAGGATTTCACAAATATTCTTTTAAAAGTAACAAATGTAAACGTAAATGTTCCGGAAACAGAAGATTTCCATATGCCATAATACGTATAGTGTGGTTAGTCCTACGACACCAACTTAAAAATATTTTAATAAAATCGTTTTGAATTCCAAAGTTTAAATTTACGAACGCTACTCGTTTGTCTCGTTTAATAATGTTAATAATAAAGTTATTCGGTCAATAACAAAACGCATTTGTGTAATGATTATTTTCACTGATTAATTTCAAAAAATTCCGTTTTTACGGACTAACAAATATTAAATAAAGTTTCAAAACCCGTGGATAAAAGGTTATTATAGTTAGTCTCCAGACATAACTTACATAATGTGTTTGTATTTGTATAATGTACAATATAGCCTTGATAAGTTTTAAAACTTTAATAATTTGAAAAGCATACGAAATATACATTTACTTACTTCATCTTGAAATAGACTTCTACATTTAAGTTTTACGTATAACAATGTACGTGCTTCAATATTTAAAAAATAAACTGATAGTTGTTTCGAAAAGACAATTCATTGATAATTATTTATTATCATTGTCAATAAATATCGTCAAAATGCCATGGTAATCAAAATACTAAACTTACCAGTTACAAATGTGAATTTATTTGGGAATATTTGTAATTTTAGCTATCATTAACTCCGTAATTTAATTTTTTTAATCTTCTTTCCGGGAATTTAAATTATTGAACTCATACTTTTTAATACAATATACTGTAAATTGTAATGTATAGGTCCCTGAAAGTACTCTGGTACTACAAAAAAAAAAAAATTCGTCATTGTACTATTAAATACAAATATTATTTTAATAATTAGTCTAACATTGAAAAATATTTACAAAATTGTTTTTTTATTTAAAATCAATATTTTTTTTAACTATTCAATTTTAATTAAGTTATATTAATAATTATTTAAAATTATTCTATAGCAGAGGTTTTTAATGGGTTTCTTAAGTCTTCTTCTGTACTCAGGAAGACGAGTTTCATAAGATGGATTTTATGTGCAAGTTTTTCAAATATTATATAAAAAGCATTGTACAAGCCTTTTAAACTTACTACCAAAAAATTAGAAATTTCATTATATTTTAATAAAAACTGGAAATTATTGAATTTTTGTAATACATAATTATTTCAATTTGATCGAATTTTTCAAAAAAAAATATTTTATTTACGTAAATGTATTTGGGAAATATTATTATAACGTAAAACAAGAAGTGAGACGTGGATGCTATGAAAGTGTGTGTGTTTTACTTAAACAGAGTTTTATGAATTGTATAATTGATTAAAATTTTAAAATAACGATAAGTAATTGTATTCGAGAAACAAGTGCGAGCGTCTCTAATATTTATTACGAATATAATTTATGAATGTCATAAATATTGTGAAAACCATCGTATCATATTTTAAGTTTTTAAATGGTGTTCAAAACAAAAATATCGACAATTGCATAATTTTTGAAATGTTGAGTTTTTTAATCGCGTTATAGGGTGCCTGGAATGGAAAAAGTAGATGGAAAAATCGAAAAACGTGTCAATACTATAACAACAAATAGATACAATTTGCTCCTGAAAAGTGGTGCTACAGAAGTTAAAATCGCAATACTCCTACTATAAGAAAGTATTCAAACATGTAATAAATAAAAAAATACATTATTGTGAAACAGCGATTGTTAATAATATTTCAAATTTCTTAGGGTTCATTTACCCTATATTCATCGTTATACTAGTCCCAAGTTTTGAATTATATGATTATCGATTACTATGTGATCCACACGATTAAAAATAAACAATAAGTAAAGTTGACCACGAATCGATTTGGAATATCAAAAAAAAATAACGCATTTCATTCTTTTAGTCATAAATAATTATTTTCCGCGTACTCAGGTCACATTCCAAAAACGACGTACGCGACATATAATGAAATATGTAACCAACATAAAATCATCATTATAAATAGTAATAAGAAAAAAATTACAAGTATTCCAATATGGATCTGACAGTGATTTAAGCTTATAGTATTATCGAGCCATTATTATTTTTAGTTCTTAACGATAACTCAGTACCAGTAAGTTTCAATATCAAACATAATGCGTTGTTTTTATAACATTAAACCGTTATACAGTTTTAAATGTATTTTTAATGGTATACATGTTCAGCTCTATTTAACGATATTTTCCTTTCATACAATCACATAAACTACAATGTAGAATACCCATCAAATACATACTATTCAAATCGGATATGAATAGGATATTTTTTTTCGAGCAACTCCAATTTATAAAAATTAGAATTTTTTTTACGTAGAATAATTAATAGATTAATAGTAGCGCAAAAAATAACTTCAAAAAATCCATAAGCAAATTATGTTCAGAAAATTAGGAACAAAAGTTTGAAAATTTCAACATCGAAAACAACGGTTCAAATACACGTTACAAAATGAAGCGATCGTTTTAAATTTAAACGCGTTCTATAATATTTAATTATTTAAATGAAATTTGATATGAATTTAATATTTAAAACCATATATGAAGCATCTTTATTTCTTAAATAAAAAAATAAGCAAAACAATAATTTTTACACAATTTTACGAAATTTATAAAATACCTGAAATTACGATTACCTTGAAATAAGTAATACAATTTAATTATATATATATATATATATATATATATTTATTTATTTATTCGTTTATTATATTTTTAGACATATTTACAACTATACAAACTATACATAACGGTTTACAACATTATATACAAACATTTTTAGTAATTTATTTTTATGGAATGGAAAGCATATCCAGACCTTATATATATGTACATACATATATTTATTATAAAGAGTTTTACTTTTTGTCCAAAGTAATTTATGTTATTAAATCCTATGGCTCCAGTAAGGGAGATGGTACAAACCTTAATAATATTTAATTATATTTTACAATTGAAAATTAAACTTTATATCGATTTTTATGAAAATTTGAAGACTTGTTTTTATATTTAATTTTATATCCCCTATTTTTAATTGTATTATTCTGTGGATAAATTCATGACAATCACGAAGTTATACGTGTAACAAATTATATTATAATAATAAAACGACATTTATTTGAGTGCAATTATGATCACTATTGATCAATTATTTTACAGAAATATATTTTAATAATATTAAAAAAGGTAAGCAATAATTTAAGATCATATTTTAAACAAAAACGGCTCAAATCATAAGTATAATTATAGCATATTAAACAGAATTTTTTAATTATAATGATATTATAGAAAATATTGTTTTACGACAATCCAAAAAAAAAAAATCTTAAAATCGTTTAATTTGTATATAATAATAACATATAATTATATATTTACAAATATTCTACGTATGAAAAATAAACTTGCGTTAATTATAATTATCATTATTATTATAGAATAATAAATTGCATTATGAAACTGAAAACTACAATTTATTTAAGGCATTAAAAAACTAACAAACCAGTATTTATAAAAGAAAATATTTATGAAAATTATTATTAATTAAATAATTATTACATTGTTTTAACACAACATTCATTGGCCATACTTAATGTATTTTCATTAAAAAATGAGTGGTACATTAAATGTTTTAAAGTTCAAAAACCATCTATCCTCTTACGAAATAAACTTATCTAACAACTTATGGGAATAATAACTAAAAATTAACAGTAACAGTACTTAGAGTATTTTTTCTTCCGTCTTAATAAAATATTTTATTTTTATGTGAAAGAAAATGTATACTTGTATCACTACGATCTACCACCCTCACAATACGTATTATTTTTATGTCGGATATAAATATTATGTATTAGTATATAAATCCTATCTGGATTACATGGTAACGCAAACACGGTTTCATTTCTATGTAAAATATCCATCTAGAAGATTCATCACACCGCGTTGACCTAATTAATTTATCGACCCGTGTGAAGAATACACGAAATGTTTGGCTAGTTAGAATGGTGCAGGGTAAAATTATTTTAAACTTATAATATCAATTTGTGGTTATACCTACATAGTATTTTCGGTTTTTTCAAAAACCAAAAACGTGGTTCATTATTGTATAGCATTATCATTTATCATTACTCTGTTTACGATGAATGAATATAGTATTAATGAAATAACGAAGCACATTGTACTGAGCTAACGCTTCTAACATGTATATAATATGTACACGTTGTATAGGCAAACGAAATAATAGTAAAACCAGATTGGGTGTTTCTAGTTGTAAAACGCTGAAAAGAAAACATATATATATAATATATAATAATAATAATAATATACTATAATATATAATATATATAAGATAATATAATTGGGCTGTTAAGATATTAAAACGGCCGAAAGAAAATCGAAAAGTTGAACGTATCGATTTGAAATATACACTAAATAATCCCATACTAAAAATAAAAAACGGCTATATTTTGATACAATTTTCTTAGAGTAACTCATTCGATGTCCCTTCAATTAAAATATAAAGAATTCAAAAAAATTGTATCCGATTAATATAAAGTGATTTGTACTAAATACACCGTACTTTATAGGATATGTTTAAAAATAAAATAGATACGTTAATTAACAGTTCTACCATATTAAAATTATAATTATATAGTTGGTGTCAGTATGCTTATTCGTGAAAATTATATTTTAATGGAAACTCTTTTTGGTTTTTGCTACTATAAACAGTATAAAACTATTATGATTTTTGAGCAAAAATAATTAACCGGATAATAGCCCAGAGTGACGTTTTTTAATTAAAATATCGAACATTCTAAATTTTGTAAAATAATAAAATATTTATAAACGCGTTATAGTTGTATCTAGATTGTAATTAAAAATTATGATATATCTAATATGGATTGCCAGTAATGCCAAGACGTTATTATACGCGTTTGTACTACGGTAGTTATTATACATAACAATCTCAAACACGTTCTCGTTCTGCCTTAAAATAGTAATTACACTATTATAATATTTTACGTAAAACGGTCGTAGAAATAATCAAACAATATAATAAAAACAACTACAAAACGACGTACGTCAAATTTTTTAAACCGGTTATTATCGGCTCATCGAGCAACTGGGCAAAACGTGTCCAGTGTAGTTTATCAATACCCGTCATGTCTACACCAATAAACTTGGAGATTATGAAGATCGGTTTGTTGTTTGAATGTAATAGATGTTTTAATCATATTTCGTGATTAGGTCTCCCCTTCAAGACACATATTTATAATTTATTATTATTAACAGACGTTTTTTATGCCCTATCATTAAAATTATTGCTCATCCCATCTATTCGGGGCAACATCTAACTCGTATGAAACAATATCAGGAGTGGGGGAGGGAACGTAATTTCCCCCTATCGATTCTCATACAATAATACTCTTATTATTTTAAACGATATATTATTAAACGTTGTACACGTAGGCATACGATAAGTCATAAATGAGTGCGCGGTGATACTACGATGAATATCTATAATGATAATTAGTATGTATATTGAACGTACATTTCGTCAAGGTGTGTTTTTAAATTTATGCTCGCTCAATAAAATTATTAATCGTTTCTCGGTCGATTGTTGTAACTATATTTAAAATAAGGCGTATTATTATATTATTATACTTCAACAGATCATTTCGTTCCTTGAAAAATACGATTTTGTTTCATAAAATGTGTTGGTACTATATAATATGCTGGAGTGTTTGAATTTAGTGTAAAACACGTGGCACTTTGTTAATTGTTTATGATCGATTTGAAATACTTCGATTGCAGTTAATGGATATTAAATCGATAGATAATACAAACGTGTTCGGTTTAATTTTTTGATTCCGGTATGATTATTTTCGGTTTACGCATGGTACACAATTTGAAAACTCATTTCAAAACAAATGTAGAAAATATATTTACTAGGAGATTCGACGACATAGGAATTCTTCGAAGCAATTTTTTATTTTATTTCGGCGAACAATTATTTATGTAAAATTTCAATTTATTTTAATACGAATGTATTTGACGATTGGGCGATTGAAAATTCAAATTAGAATGTTGTAAATTCCGTTACGAAAATTTTAAAGTTAACATAAGTGTATCGAATATTATGAATTCTGTCTCGATTTATATTTCTATCAAAATATTCTATGAAAAATTCCTCTTATACTATTGCCAAACGTTAAGTATGTACTTAAATTCTGTCGTGGTTTATTTTAATAAAACAAATGATAATTTTTTTTTGATCCAACAGTGCCAAGAAATTATAAATTGTGAGTATATATAAACTGGAAATATCAAAACATATTTGTATCTACTCGAATTTTATCTAAACATTATAACGAAATTTAGCATAAATCTTTTTACTACCCGTTCATTTTGAAGCACACAAATTGTCTCGTATACATATTTCGATTTGTTTCATGTATTTAAAAAGAAAAAATAATATTACCTAAACTACTGCTGATATTAAATATTATATTCCATATTATTTATTTCTAGATTTGTTTATTCGAATTATTTCTGAAATTAGATGTATCATCATAATCGATTTCAATACGTTGCAGGACACCGAAGACAAATATGTTTATAAAAATTAATATTGTCGACATACAATTATTTTAATATTGTTTGGTGTTGTTTCAAATACGAAAACTTATTTTGGATAACATAAATGTTATTCTAGCCAACGTAATAAATATATATTACAATATTTTCACATTCCTTGATATCCACCCAAAGAGGTCTTCACGACAAATCTGATTTAATTTTGGATTTTCAGAATGAAAGAACTAATATTAATCGTGTGAAGTATTTGACTACCAAAAATGTGTTTTCATATTATCTGTTAGTCAAATCGAATAATTATATTTACAAAATTTTAAAAATATCGATAGTTTCTTTAATCGGAAGAATTATAATCCACAACAAAGGGATGCATAGGAGACAACCCGAATTTACGAAAAATGTCCACAACTTGGAATAAAAAGACTATTCGAATTTACCATTTTATTTTGATCGTAATTAACGTTTTCTCGTTATTACGAATAAAATATATATTTTCAGACGATTTATTCAAACATCAATAATATTTAACCTGTAATTAGTCTTGTTTTTAGCGTGTGTTAGTTATGAATTTGTACATATTTATTCTGGTTGAAAACATTGATCTAAGCATAGTGAAAATAAACAATGTTCATAGTAATACGATTATATATACGTATAAATAATAGTCGACAATTTTTCGGATATATTGAAGCCAATACATAATAAATAATATTGGAAGAATGCGAGATAATATAATAATAATAAAAACATAGAGATATTATGATATTATGGTATTTGATTAAATATTTCCAATATAATTATATAACTTTTAATTTGTAATTACGTTTATATCGTTACGAGGAATTTTTTTCGCGAGCACTTTTTCCGTCTAAAGAATACTAGGTTATATATCCTTGTTATATACAATCATACGTTGACATTATAAATATTTACTTTTTCGGTAAAAGTATTATCGTGCCAAAAAGTTGTAATGTTGTATTAATTTTGAAATTATGAAGTTATAATATAAAAGAAATAATTACGAACAAAGGGTAAAATATATTTCGTATGTTAATTTGTATATTTATTTTATTCGCAATATCGCAAAATATTGGATTTAAATAATCGCCTATTGTGTTTTTGAACCGGTATGGAAAATGATTACAAAACCAAAAATATTCCTTCGCCAATATTCGATCAAAAAACATAATAATGTGATTAAAACTAATAAATCGCGTGCACAGATGAATGGAATTTGTAATATAAATTTTTATTGTTATACACGTGGAAGTCTGTTGAGAAATCAAACCACTTTATATGATTGAAAAGCGAAATTCAAACTCATCCTCAATTCGTACAATTGTATTTCTATTGTTCACTAACGGAAATATTTAAAGATTTATGCGATATAAAAAGAATAAAACAGAATATTCTCACAAACAACCGGTTTTCATTGCGACAATGCAAAATAAATATATTATGAATAAAAATAAAAAATCAGTTAAAGATTATATCGTGTATTGTTTTGATAAATATATGTACGTTATAAAATATTTTTTCGAATCGCAAACAGTTCTTTCTTTTATGACAGTTTTTTTTTCAAACACAAATACAAAGTTTGACTTAAGTTTATAAATTGAAATATATTATCCTAGTCTGTTGAAAAATGTGTCACAATGATGTAATAATATAATAATACTTTTTACGTTGAGCAAAAAAATGTAAAGAGTTTATTATGTTTCAATTATTGTATGAATTTCACACAGTTAAACTAAATCGAAGATAATAGAAAAAATATAAAATTCGTGAATTTCTATGTCTATAGTATACAACATTTATTCTATTTATCAGTGTTTTACGCTAAAATTTTCTAATTTAAATAAACTTTTATTATTGTTGTCAATTATTACGATTAATTAATCATTTTTATATTGTATGTTCATACAACCATGTAATATATTCGTTATCTAACCATTAACGAAAAATCTCGTATTAAATATTTTCAGAAACTACGTTATTAACGTAGTTGTGTACAATTATTAAGTATTATTGTTTTCATCATTAAATAAGTACTTCATTTATATAAATTTTAAAAACATATATTATTTATTTGAAACTCAAATATAGCGTTTATTTTTCAAAACTTCGACAATGTCACGAAATTAAAAGTAACGATAGAGGACGAATCGAGACTTTGTGAACATTACAATGAAATAATGTGCAATGGATGAATTACATTTCGTACATAACTTATAATCACGAATTCCATTGTATTCGTATTATGTCTTTCAATACATCGTTGCCGACAACATTTGTAGATCGAACTAAAAACGTATAGATTTATGTTAGCGCTTTCTTATTTTATTTATTAGTTTTTAGAATCAACTACAAATGTTAGCCACTTAATCCGATTAAACTATTATTAACCTTATAATTCTCGCTAACGATAGAAACTAGATAGTAATTTATTATCGTATTTAACACGGGAATAATAAACCGCTTATTATACGACGTTTCCAATGCAGCACGTCCAACGTTGGGTTCTATTAAAGAAAATAGCAAACATAAAATCGTGCAATAAAGAGTCAAAAAAACGAACGTATTAGTTCGCTAGTATTTTACGCACGTCAAAGTATTAGAGCTGTCTAAAACGTAAAGTCGTACACTGCGGTAAAACACTTAAAGTTTTGAACGAATTGTCCGAATGGAAATCGATCGATTTGATGGTATTTATTCGTTGTTCATCTAAATCAACTTTTCGCGTAAGATAATTATTTAAAGAATTTTGAACAGTGGAGAAATGCTCTTGTTGAATATTTTATCAAAGGGCTCAATTTCTATAAGAAAGATTATCGCGCTAATTACTTAAACGATTAAGCGCTATTATTCTCAATATTTTGATAATGAATTAATATCATAGGAATTGTAGTTTCGGGTAAACCAAAATAAATGTAAAGAAAGGATGATATAATTCGTTTAAAGCCGTGCAAAACGTTTAGATTTTAAATGTCGCGTAATACATCTATAATCTCTAAGCCCTTAATTATAATAAATAAATTAATAACCGTTTGAAAAATAACAATTTATCATTTTTATACTTATAATGAAATGAATGGGGGTTGTATTGTACACATTTCTATCGTTTTAAAAAAAAGTCGTCTTTAACGGAATGTTAATTAAAACTGTCACAGTTATTTTTATTTGTATTATTATACGAATATATTTTAATAAATATAAATAGCATAATGTTGCGAAATTGATCGTTACCGATATTATCTGGTTAGGATACTATATGGATACTATATGGTTATTATTTAAATTTGTGCGTTTTACCGCGTAGACAGTAATATACTAGCGTAGAGTTTCCCCAAACCCGTTACGAAAAATAAAAATCGATTTTTAACTTTAATAATATTTTTATTTTTGATATAACGGTTTATTATAAACGACGGGCACAAAATTACAGACACGACGGTGTATAAAAATTAGAAACTTAGGCACTGGACAACCGGGAAACGAGATCATTTGTCACGTGAATTATCCGGCTTAATAGAAAAATAAAAATCGTTTTTTCGACAATCTATATTATTGGCGAAATGAATAATTTTTTACTGTTTCATCAGTATATGAAACTATACTATTAATGCCAAACATAGTAAATTCACGAAATCGTTAAGAAAAACTTTTATTTCTATAATCTATTCCCGCCACTTGTGCTTCTGAAACGATTGCACTATCGCCCGTTAATCGAACTATTGATGTTTTATATTCGATCGTACACGTTCGAAATATCGTTTGTGTAAAAACGAAGGTCGTGACGGAGTGTCAGCGATAAGGACGATTGTAAACAAAAAAACGGATCATGATTAGCTAATAATAATTCAATTAGTAGTGCCCGTGTTTAATAACAAATTAATTTTGTTATTTATTTATCGCCAAGCGAATCTGAAACGCTTATGAGAAAATTGTCGGCGGATAACAAGTATATTTTATGTTTTTTTACTATTTATTCCTAGTACAACGATTATCTCGGTAGCACAGTTGCCATGCGTTGTACTCTTCGAGAGAACTTCTGATGGTAACGACATGTGTGTGCGCACGCACGCACGTGTATATGTGTGTGTATAATAATATAACGACGAGCAATTACTGTGAGCCCGACGATCAAAATTTGTCGTCCGTCAGTTATGAGCGCCGTAAAAGAAAGAAAACATAAAAAACGAATGAAAAAACCTTGAATTCCGTCATCGTGTTCAGGTTTATAATATGTATGTATATAGCTGTCGCTTGTCGTCTTGTGGGAATCATTCGTGACCACCGGTGGGCGTAAGTACACGACGACGACGCGTTTTCCCGCGACGACCGCTAATTGACGATACATACCTACATACATATATATACGTAATGTTTTTCACGTACGTCGACGAGAGTTCTCTAAAAACCTTACGCGATAAGTTAATGATATTATAATATAATATATATTATATAAGCGGAAGACAGTTAAAAAAGACGACGATTAATATTAGTATATTTTTTCACCGTGCAATCGTTTAAAACGCTTAGTTTCGAAACTGAAACGATTCGACGATATATGCAGAGCACATTTGGGCAAAATATTAGATATAAATAGTCACGACGAGTTTCACCATTTACGAAAAAGGAAAGGCGTCGAAAGTCTCCAATTAACTATAATTATCTATTGATATTGACGATTTATGTGTTACATGAGATTAACGCCGTTAAAACTCTTAAATTCAAATTAACCATAATGCCTAGTGGTTTTTTCAATTTTTGAAAATTGTTTATTATAAAATATGTTCAATTTTTGTTTCCACTCTCGGACAACTAGTAGACGTAGAATTAATACGGGACTCAATATTTTCCTAATATATAGGATAATTTAATATAACTCTCATTCTTATCACACATTTTCAATATTTACCGAGATATTAAAATAGAAAGCTAAATTACAATTATAATTAGATTAATAAATATCTTAAGAATCTAGAATAAATTATCTATATAATCTATTCTAATATAAAAGAAGTGCAAAAGTACACCAGAAGACGTCAAATGATTCATTGCGAAAACGCTGGGCATTTTTTTATTCGAAAATGTGTCATTTAAAGAATGTAAACGATTAATTTGGGTATGAAATCGTTATTTTGTTTAGAAAATGTTTATAACTAAAAACAATTAACTTGTTTAATTTTAGACGAAAGTCACAGTGATATAAAGTAAGGTAAAAGGTAAATAGGTTCCTAGAATTATTTCCTAATATAACCAATGTTAGCACATAAATGCGATCTCAAAATATACGGAAATATTTAAGACGACTTTTAAAATATTAAATTAATTCAGCGTAATACCAATACCTAGCCCCTTTATATAAAAGTTTTTTTTTGAAAGTAGATTATTATTGACTAAAAAGAACTTTTAAACATGATCCACTTATTTTAGTTTTTACAATAAAGGAAATGATTTCAAAATTTTACTTAAACAAAGTAACTGACGAATTTACCAATAAAAGAAGATAATAGACGAATGTTAATATATTTTTAAACGTAAACAATTATATTTATAAGTTAATTTCGATAAAAGAAATATAATTTAAAATACAATTTAAATATAATTTTTTTTTGTATTTGTAATATAATAAGTAATTAAAATGTTTATAAGTAGTTGTTATAAAAAGTGTATCTCTCAAATAAAAAGATTTTTCGTAATATATTTTGTATAAAAACGGAATGTTCAAAAAATTATAAATTAAATTAATAAATGATATAATTTAATATATTTATTCGGTAAAATATAAATTACCAATTCTATTATACACCCAACAAAAATTCCTAATATTTGAAATGTAGATACTTATGTTCTTTGATATTTTAGTTATTCTAGTGAGGCATCGATATTGACTTATAATCATAAATATAAGGGAGAGGCTGTAATAGATACAGAGACACAAACTGTAACGGACACCGGTAAAAACTGAGATCTGTGCACGCCTATGATTATTTTATACGAACGATTTGAACTTAAAAAACACGTATATACGATCCTTAAAATAAACCTCCTCAGTAGCGTAGATTCATCGGAATAGTCGATGTTAAGATTTTTAATTTTCACCCTTCCAAAAATCTATAAAACGTTCGTTTTTGTTATTAAAAAATGTTGAAATTTAATTTTGTTTATTACGCCTACGCAGCCAGAAATTATTATTTAAATAACACACCGATTGTATTTTATAAAAAAAATGAAGAAATAATATGACTATCGTTATACAGTTACCGGAATAATAGTATCTCGAGTGTGTTAAGTGATCGTTCCAATGGAAATTCCGTATATGTGACATAGCGTTTCGTTGAAATCAAAATAAACGGCATTTATCGTCTAATATGGTCGCCCGTTATTCGACATAATAAGATAAATATGTAAACCGAAGTAAATCAAACAAAAATGTACCTAGCATTATTAGACAGTACTGATAATCATTTAACCCTTTTCATCAGACCTATTCTGTATTTATACAGTGCCCTCTGTCATCATTGAACCACGTTTGGACCACATTAAACAGTTAAATAATATCACCGGTGGGTGGCAGTCATTGACGAATTCGTTGCAAAAATAAAATTTAATTATAACGCTTTTAATTACGCGTAATAGTTACATCGATCAATGGTAAACATATTCAATGGTTTTATAATTATGTAAACAAATGCCCTTCAATTAGATTTCGCACCCCTTTAACTAATTTACTAACAATGAGTACAAACATTCCACTGGTTGACTTTTATACGGTTTGTGTGACCGTATGGGATTTCAATCAGTGTTAACTGATTTTTAAAACTGCGTTTCATTTTTCACCACTTTCGTCAAACATTCAAAAAAACGTAGACAAAATTTTTTATCATAATTAGTTATTCAAATTACTTCAACCTATTAAAAAAGAATAACGAAAAAAACAAATGTTCATTTAAAAGCTTTAATTTTAATGTATTTTATATTCTTGATTAATTATATATTTTGCAATATAATACGATATTATTATTTATAACATTTACGCGGACAAAGCATTTAGAAAAATTTGGTATTTATTTATTTGACAAAATATAGATTTAAAATTGTATTTTACATACTTGGCTTTGTGTTTTATGTTTAGACTTTATATTATATATTTTTTGTATTTATAGTGATACATTTTATGCGTTTTTCTAATACGAAAGAAGTTTCAAATACATTTTCCAATATTAATTGTGGAATTGATTTGGTTCCCCAAATTTGATATTAAATGAAATTACATTATAAACGTATAAATGTAATAAATTATACAATTGTAATTATTGATTAAAAAATTATCGTACATTTACTCAAAAATATTTTACTTTTGAAAGGTTTTTGAAACTTCCCCCCTAGAAAAAAATACGTACTTATGCCATTAGACACCCTCCATTGGAAGGGCATTAATTAGGGATTCGTTTTAAGTGAAATTTTTGTTAACACTGTAGAAACAGGTATCTATCCCCATATATCGAACAATCAACGTTATATTTGCCCCCATCAAGACAAACCTATTAAAGTTTACAATTGTAGGTAGTTATTTGTGATAAAATTCATATTAAATAATTAATATTAGAATACGACAATCTCGATAAGTATGATACGTAAAAAATATTATCACGTCTTTGATTTAAATATGTCAAATCTATAAAGACAAACGCTGTTTCCATGGTCTTCGGGATTGAAGAGGGGGACAGATGACATCAACCTTCGACTATTAAATGTTCTATAATTTTATTAATATAATAAACCCATCACCATTCTTAATTCTTGAGGGATACTCTCATATACCAAACACCTCTGTCTACCTATATAAATATTATTATCGTTTTCATGGTTGTTGCATATTGTAAGTTTGTATAGAGGAATTATTTTTACGAAAAAAATCGTGTTTATTTTTAATAGTTTACAGCTCACCTGAGAATAGGAAAACATATTTAATACACTAGATATAAAAGCCATTATCCGTGGCAAATGCACGATCGAGATCTATGTACTACGGTCGATGAACGCGTGATTTCTATATACTTAGAATACCACATATTCTGACCATGTCTACATATTTCCAAGAAAACCAATTCGAATATTTGCCGTAATAGGTAGATATAGCTGTTACCTGTTTAGTTTTACTCGACAAAATAAAAATCATTCTCTTTTTTATATTTTCTCGCATAATTTATAACTTGCTTACATTTTATACTTATATATACATCGAAAAATTCTTGATACATGTATACATACTTTTACCCGATTATAGATCTTATATTCCTAAAAACACTTACAAATATTCAAAAGGATTACATTTTTTAGAATATATTACTTTTACAAAAATACAGTTTTCGATAGATGACTTATATCTATAAGACATCTTTCTACACGGTAATATTTAATTTATGTATTTCTATGTATAGACAAAATGTCTCTATATAAGTACTATATTCAGTTATAAAAATTTTTTTCATTTCACTTTTTAGTAACATTTTATATTAGAATTGTACTTTACGCTTTACAATAATTTACGGCAATACAGTTGTAAATTCTCGCTTAATATCGCTTCGGTAATTTTTGAGAAATAGACAATCAAAAGTGACAGGCAGGAACACAAACATTTCGTCTTAGATATAATTTTAATGTCTGTGATCAATAAACACAATTGTTGATTTAATTTTAACGAGCAAAGTATTTCATTGATATCTTATATTTATCGACCCATTGATTCTCGATTTATAATTCGATAAATAATTTGCAAAGATGAAAAATAAAACTTGATATACGTAATTGTAATCATTTTTTGACATCGTTATTAATTGATACTAAATATAACAGTATGTATAGTTATAGTACGTGTTGCAATTTGTTATTACGATGAACAATTTCGTGACCTTAAGTGTAATCATCACCAACCAATTGTGTCTGACCCATCAAATTCAATGTATTAAATTCAATTTTTCGTGATTAAAATGGCCCAAAATATCTTGAAGTGTTTTTTAGTTCAATAATTGTATACTTGCATTGAAAGAATCCGAGCGAATGAATGCTATTAATAAAATAATAAAATACATAATTGTTTCAACCATAATTATGTTCACTAATAAATTAACAATGAGTAATAACCGTACAGTAGCTAATGTTTCGAGTTTATTATATGTTATTAAAAGATTTATTGATTTGAACACAAAACGAGTATGGTGTAACTTAAGAAAAAAGAAAAAAGTCTAATATATAATATAGGTCATGGGATTAGTGAGCAAAATCATTTTCATATATTATAGATTATTGATACTTGGTTGATAAGTTTATTTTAGTAATAACCAGGATTTAGATTTGAGTGACAGATAATGATCTGAGCTAAAACGAAACTCGTCGAATAACACGAGATGGATATATATATACAATTTTATCCCGTTGCCGATAATTATGACGGCATATCATTATAAATGTACGACAGAATAAACTTTAAGAGACAACGAATATGAATATGATATTTAATTTGAAGAACATGAAAGAACAAACGCGAACGAATGAAATACGTAAGTGAACAGGAATCGATCACTTCAAGACTCGGTTTAACGTGACTTTCGCTACAGCATATTAGTAAACAGTACACTACAGTTTTTCCTGAAATCCATAGAAAAAAATTGGTTTAAGTTCTCCACGAACTTTCCAAAAGTTATACAGATATATATATATATATATATGTCGGTAATTCGGCTGTCTATAATGTCAAACATTAATATCCGGTTAGGTCTCGAATCTAATAAATTCCAGAACAAAAATCTGATTAAGCTGTATGTCGCGAAATTGGGGAATATTATTTAACAGCGTTTTAATATTAAACATGTAGTACGAGATGTTGGTTATAAAATGAATTTAAACGAAACGAATGATTGAACGAAAACGCATTATTTTGTATTAATCCAGCGAAACCGTCTCCCCATACCAGTAATGAAATATGAATACTCAACTAATACATTTATACTCGTGTATTATTATTATTATTATAATTATTAGGTGATAAACTATACTTAACCTTTTCGTTATTTTAAATAATAAATAAAATATAACTATTGGTAATATTTTATTTGCGTTAAAATTCTAGTTGCATATAATATATATGTTAGAATGGCCGTGTGCTTCACGTAAATTAGTGTGTTTACTTGCCCGTGTTTTTGATGATAAACGAAAATGAATAGGGTAGGTATACGGTATATTGATAAAGGTAGGCAGACGATAGATACCTTAATATTACAACAATATAACCTCATGTGAGTTTGATGATATAAGCATACAAGTATATATATATATATACACATAAACGAGTATTTTGTCTTGTATTTTTACTATCTCACATCGAAAAAGTATTTATTTCATTCCCTACCCCAGGAGAGTAATAATAATAATTTAAATATATATATAAATTCGGTAGCTATTTGAAATCAACCGCTGGTGCAACAGAGTGGCCATATTCGAGATGGAATTACACGCTTATTGAATTCCAATAAAACAATTAGTAGATCCATAAGCGTATCGATGTATAAACAAGTCATTATATTAACTCATATGGTCGGTTGCGTGTCACGTTTTCCAATGAATATCACGGCCAAATAACGCGTTTAAAAAAATTAATTACATATTTTAACTCGAATCGCGGCACACCCAAAATATAATATTATATACGCGTGTCGTGTAGTCGGGCCTTACTAAACGTACTTCAGTGTATTTTATTTAATCGAGTAAAACATGTAGTTGATAGATAAATAGAGATTTCAGCAAAATCGATAACCTAACCAACACGTCAACTAAAGGCGTTACATACAAATAACGTTATACTAAGTTTCAAATCTTATTATCGTGTCCGACGCTGAACTTTTACTAGCGCTTATAACGTTATATTAATGTATTAAAATAAATATGAATAACGGCCATAATGGTGTACACGCAATTCAAATATTGCGTTTGAGCCAATGGGCGACCATTGATACGACATTTTTGTTAGCTAATGCCAAGTTGTCGATTGTGTTTGTCATTGCGGAGTCAAGGCGCAATCGAAAAGTTATATATTGTTTACTCGCCGCCTTCGGCGAATAAAAAATAAAACGATAATTTATTTAACGTCCACGCCAACGTATCAGCAACGAAATAATAAAATTAATTTTATATTATTTCGAAATCAATATATTTTTGAGACTATACGTGCGCGTGCGTAATTATTAATTTTGTGTTTTATCCCGTTGAGGTTGTAGATATGTTCACCAAAAAAGTCTCACGATATTAACCACACCAATATAATATTATAATTATATTAGTTAAGTGCGAAAAAAATTGCACATACGCCAATGTTTAAAATTGTGTGTGTAATAGTACAACGCACATTGTGTAGTCCAATAAGTTAAATGTGTCGTACGTTAAATTTTAAAGTGCGTTACGAAACGTTTACTATATGAAGGCCTATTATTGTTAAACGATATTATTTCCAATTTTTTGTTAATAGTCGTTCAAAAACGATTTGTCGATCAGAAAAATAATGATTTTCGAGAGGGAAATGTGTAACATTCATGTCGTTCGAATTCAACGATTTTGGTTATTTTGCCGAGTTATGTAATAAACTTAATCGTCAACGCTATTAAAGTATGATCTGGAAATGTGACGACAGCCGTCAAACTGGCGGCGCGTGTCTACTGTAAAAAGAAGAACGAAAAGTGTGCACTTCGATAAACGCTATGTTGGCAATTCCAACGTCAATTTACGCGACAAACGCGTCTATTCGCCGAGATGCTGAGACCAGTTGACGATCGTATTTTTTATATGATTCACCCTTAATTGTACTCAACCAATAGCCCGTGCATATTCCCGTACAAACCACGACATACATGTATAGGCACAGCTCTGACTCGTCTCGTTATTATTCCGTAACACGCTATAGCGATAATAATAATAGTCGTACGTATTTCTGGATGTATTATTAATTTTAAGTGACGATTAAACTTACTCGATTCCTTCATTTCCTATATCCCGCCACAACGATTAATTTTTTTCGAAAGGACAATGGCTACACTTTTTGAGACTCAAATCACACGGGCGTTTTCTCGCGCCGACCAATTTGATTACAGTTTCGCATCATGCGTGCTGAGTAATCAATAGACTATATCGATCAATTGTCTAAATACGATCGAACAAAACGTGTTCGAAAATAAAATCGGATACGCCAGTTTTGCGTTCACGCCACCACCACTGCCGCTGTTGACGTCAACCGTAACGGCACGTACAGATAAGGCACTCGCCGACAAAAAACATTCTTCGATAATATGACCGGTAAATACTTGGCGATCCGTTGGGTGAACTTTGTTGTGTTGAATTTGGATTAGAACATACATAATTTATGTACGATCAATAATTAGTCGACACGATAGGGACCGGTGACGACGTTACTTTTTTTTTTTTGGAATCGTCGAAAACGTCTCGTTTACAAGTGCACATTACCATATAATGTAATACCATATAAACGCACAATACCGTATAACAACCCGCCCCGCGAACGTTTCGATCGAAATAATATTGTGCTCGGGCGTACGCGTAACGTACGAACCTCTATGCTGACAAAGCATCCCATCTCTGTACGCTAATACGCGAGTATATTAAAGTGTTTTCCGTGTATATTATCATTGAAATAATCATCGTAGCGTTATTCACTATACACTCGCATATTATTGTACGCCCAATACACGTAAATATACCGATGTATTGTGAACGGGCGTTTTTATCGAATAACACATTGAACGAACGTGGTTATATATTGTCCATACGCAGATATTAAATATAAATTTCGTATACCCGATGACTGCTAGGAAAACCACGCTTGTCACAGTATGGAGGAGGGAGCGAAGGATTCGAGTGAAATTTATACAACTTTCCTGGCTGGCGTGTGCCGTTTACAAATATTGTAATGTACTGTATCGAAATCGTCAAGGTCGATAACGTATAACGAATGAGGGACAATAATTTTTTTTAAATTCAACGCCGCGATAATAATCTAAATAAAATTTTTGATTCTAAGGAAATATTATCGCTCGCGGCTATTTATATAAGCTTTGGATCGGGATTTTTGAAAAACGCGTAATGAGAATTGTCGGTATGCGCAGCTTTCTTCAATGACAAATCCACATCAACGATATTTCAGTCACCAATCTTGTTTTTTAAATTCGACTCTTGATAATGCACGAATAAATCAACAGCCTTTACTACATTTTACAAAACCACTAAAGATAAGATTTTTAACAAAAGAATAAGATCTTTATTATTTAATTTAAACCTATTTCATCGTATCGATCTCAAATATCCGTCATATACATTTATACTAATTAGGTACTGATTATCTATTTATGTACGTCATAATAACTCGTCTGTAACTATGGCGAACTTTCGGAATTCTGGTCCCAATAGTAGCATTTCGATTCAAAAATTAATGTTTATTCCTGGACAAACCTGAATTTGAACGTGACGATTGTTTTTTTAATTCAATCACAATATTGTTTGGATAACATTTATTAATAAACTTTTCTTTAAAGAAATATAACTATTAATTAAAAGAAATTTATGATTAGACGGTTGAAACGTGGTTGGTAAAAATTCGAAAATTTAAATTGAACCTACTTTTAAACGAGTGAAATTAAAAAATTGGTTTAAAAATTAAATCGTCATCAACTTGACCACGGCTTTCTCTAGACAAACGTCGTAAATGAATTCAATTATAGGCGATAATACAATATACTATTGTTAGATATTTGTGTGAATTAGATCTTCGAATTGAATCGGTATCATCCTAAAAATCTCGTTGAACACTCTATAAGAGTTTTCTGAAAGGCATATATCGCATAGTTACTATACGTATCTCGCATACGAACGTAAGTCGTCAAAATGAATAAGTTTGTAATCAAAATAGGAAATCAAATTAGAAACGCGCAATGTATTTATATCGTGAAACATTTCGTTCACTTAAAACTTGTGAAGATTTTTGTCATTATTGTGCCCAGCCATTGACCGAATACTAATTCTAACAAGCAAATAATGCGTGTGCGTAAACTAAAAATAATTTCGGTTTTTTCGCGTACAAAAACGAGTATCGTCGGCAATAGCGCACATGAAAAGAAGGAAAATCGTTGCCCTTCCGTTCGAAGATTGATGTGCTTCATTAATGAAAAATGTATACAACTCATAACGAAATTCCTAAATGCATTACGTCTACAGCAAAAGAAACACAATGGCACAGAATTCCGAAGAACGTGTTCGGTACGTTGAATTTTTTAGCAATTAAATTTGAATTATTACACCGGTTAGATATTTCATTACGCCGAACGGTTTTTTTCTTTTCTAATTATCGTTCGAAGTTTTAAATAATACGTTTATAGTACAAATAGTGATCAAAACATTTTTAACAAAAATCGTGTATTGTGACATTGTTTATCGGTCGAATACGCCGCGCGCATACCTACAAATACCAAATAGAATATACATATACATAATCCAACTTGTATCTACGATTTCTTAAAATAATATACGGCGATATTATAAGAACACAAACCATACGCGAATGCCATCGCACCCGTATTTTAATTGATTCTAAATTCCGCTTCAGTATGAGAATTCCCATTGAAATCCCGGTAATTAAATCACGCGCGTTATACGCGATTTCGTTGATAAATTAATTTTGAAGCCATCATAAAAATAATGCACAGGAAAAACCGGTTAATTAAAAAAACCGAATAAATTTAGGTTTTCCTCAGAACCATGAATGAAATGTACGATTCCACCAAGTGGCCTTGAATATACGTCACGTAATAAACCCGTACGTTGACCAGGTGATTGCGCCCAATTAATAATAAATTTATCTAGAGGAAACGAGCGTTTCGATTCGAAACCATTAACTTTGCGTAATATTATAAACGAGCACCTATGCCGTTACATTTGTTTATAAATCATCCGATTACCGGTAATACAATTGTGACCGTTACGAATACGTTCAGTCGAAATAGCCACACGCATATAATTGTTCCATACGATTTTTTTCGATTTCCGATATTTCAAATAAACGTTCCCGAAAGTATTAAGCAAAAATAACACGTGGTTGGTCCAATATCGATTTTTCGTGTCCACAAAGTAAAAATTACAAATGTTATAAACAACAGTAACAATTAATAAATTTTTCCAAAATTCTATATTTCCAGATAATGAGCAAAATTTTTGTTGAAAATCATACGGCGATTAGAATATAATAATGCATCTACCCTAATGCATGAAAAACTCCCGTCTATGTATATTTTGTGTTAATCTTCGTGCTAATTAGCGAAATAATTGAATGTTGTAAAAAATTGATGTACAATTTACTTCACCGAATTTCTGTACAGTATTTTTTTACCTAACCGCATGTGAGTAATTACTCGACAAATCTAATGATATTCATTTAAACTTTGACATGTCATTGTCTGCCATCTATGTTAAATATTCGAAATGCGTAGCCAATAAGGCTACATGAAACTTTTTAAGTGATCGTATTATAATAATTCAAAACCTTATTCGTGGTGTCCATTTTTTTCGATATTGTTATATACTCTTTACTCAGAGTTTAAATAACGCTTTTTTAAATTCTAGAATCAAACATACTTTAAAATCGTACTACCACTCGTTTGAAGAGTACTCATGTGACAACTTCTATTGTAAATAATAGTAAAATTAATATACGAATACAAGCCCGATTCTTTCGAAATATCGGTACATTATTATTAATTTATTATTACTCTAAAACAGAAATCCTACTAAACTTTTTTTTACGATAAATCTCATAATGATTACTTTATATATATAATAACATTTATCAATGTAATTTCTGGAAAATTAACAATATGGTTAGAATATATATTTTTGTTTTTTTTAGAAATCTATTATTGGATACACGTAGTACAATCTTTTTTAAACTTAATTTACTGCTACAATTGACATGTACTTGAATACAGCAATATTACAAGTAAAACAGGTGTAGGTTGGATACATCAGTATACATTTTCCTATAATATAGTTAGAACATGCATTAAAAATACATTTTAGTATTAATTAATATTGATAGAATAAACGCCGTAAAAGACCTTATAAAATCATAGAAAGCAAGCATAAAATGTCATGGTATATTGAATATCGATCAAGTACAAAGAATTCGTGAACAATCTGTATCGTCACTATTGGAGGAATTTACGGAGTTCCGACGAAAAGAAGTATTCGTATTTCATATTTAGAGGTATTAAATTTTGAATAATTCGAAAGTGATTCATAATTTTATAGTAATATCTGAACGTCATACACATATCCATATGATCGTCGACAATGTGAAGTCTATGTGTATAATGGTGGTATATTCTCAATATCGAGTATACATAAATATTGACTATAATACATTTTTAAAAATTCGTACACAACGGCGCGTTACACAAAACACACGAACACTGCCAATAGGACTCGACCATTTTTATTATAATAATTATACGAAAATATTGTTGAATATTAAACATGAAGTATTATGAGAAAAATGTTCAAGGTCGGTAGAATATACGAACCGTAAATATATCGTTTTCGTTTCATCAAATCTTAAGCATTTAAGTATACTGTAAAGTATGTATTTATGTAGTGTTACATGTCGTTACCCTATCATTAGGTACGCATTTTATTTTTTTATTTTAATTAATACAACAATATATATTCGAGACGACTATATATATATATATTTGTATATATGTAACTTTAATCGCTGTTCGGATTTAAATTATCTCTGAAACAATTGTTTTACGTTTACTCTAATAAATGTACGTCTAACGCCTTTATTTCTTATTTCATGTACTGTTCAATTACGTAAAAGCTTGTTGACTTTTAAAGTTATAAGTACGTTTTTATAATATATACGTATTGGAATAAAAAAACTATATCACTTTGTTGATAGAATATAAAACAGCAAACTAGTTTAATAGATTTATGGTTTAATCCTTAAATTCATATAGTTATCAACAGATATTACATTATAGTAGATCATATTATAGTGAAACACAGTTAACACATTTATAGCTTATTTTTTATACACGGGAATTTATGCAAAACTATTAAACTACGTGAATATCGTACACACACGTATACTGTAAGCCCAACAGGCGATTATATTATGAACACATCGAACGCTATCCAATGCGAAGTTTCAAATAAGCGTTTGACGATTTACGCTTAAAACACATTGTTTAAAAATAAAGCGTGATTATGTGGTTTAAATTTCACGTGCGCGTGAATTTAGATTTAAAAGCGACAAGGACACACCTCTTGCTGTTAACCAACTTTGAAACCGACCGCGGCGATAAATTTGACAAAAGTCAAAGATAATAATCGTAATCGTGTACAAATTATATACTTATTTTAATAGAATAGTATCGTTTAATATTTGCAAGAAACAATCAAACAACTAAGGGCGTGCTTAAAAGGGAGTTTGGTGTTCAAACCGCCTCCACCGACGTTTTAACGAATTTAAGAAAAAATATTATGTATAATCAAATAAATATGTTTATAATACACATTCGTATTTACCTCATCTCCTTTCTCACGAAATATATTTTTAGGCACATTTTGTAGACACAGGTTACTACACACAATTTTGCATATCTTTTGAATAATATACTATATTTTTCTATCGTTTTATCTAGTCTTAGTTTCGTAAAGTTTATTATTGCCATGGCGATTATCGCACAGAATATTTGTTGTCGACAAACGAGTCTTTTTTGCGTTTTTTCTCAAGCTTAGACCCTCATTTCACTGTTGGAATTCATCGAGTTTAATTTTTCGTTTTTTTTTTCGTTCGAGACTTCGTCCGCTCATAACCTACGTTGTATCATATGAAAATATCACGTGTTTACAAAAACTAAACAAAATACATTTTGGTAATTATTAATTATTCGATAAACAAAAAAAAGTTTGTTCCATTTCATTTTTATACATAAATGTATTACACTAGTCCGTGAGATTTTTATTATAAATATTTATCCACGTACTTACTTTACAATATCCACGGATAATTGAACCATTTTAAGTTCACTTTCGTTTTATTTATTAATACGTATTACAAATTATAATATTACATTCAATTTATTCGACATTCCCAAATACAATATAAAGGATAAATTAGTTATAACTGTACGTCAATCCAACTTTTTTTAGCTCAAATATTTTTATGTCATTAAACGTTTCAATTATAAGTCAAATTTGAACAAGTATAGTCAAATCTATGTATCAAAAATGTAGAAATTTTAAACAAAATGTATTGTTTACTTTCAGTCAATAAAAATGAATGATTTTGAAACCGATATTCAAACATAATTTATTATTCGTTAACAAACGCGACTGTTAGAAAATATTTTGTTATTATTTGCACACGCAATGCAATAAACATATTTGAACCAAAATGAACAAAGAGTGATTCGAAGGTATCTTTTCAGGTGCGAGTGTTTTATTCGAAAGATAAAAGGGTTTACATTGTACAATTCGTACGCACGCAATTTGAACATCGACCAGTCGTGGCAAATAAATCGGTCATGTCTGCTACTGAAACTTGTTATGCATATCGACTCGAACGCCTTTACGTATAATTATTATTATAACAGCGTGTATACGCACACATTTACACACACACACACACACACACACACACACACACACACACACACACACACACACACACACACACACACACACACACACACACACACACACACACACACACACACAC
>JAIPRN010000335.1:0-93731 GCA_025469175.1 Geopemphigus sp. TES_GeoC_2020 | reverse complement strand
AATTTGCAATATATTGTGTAACACACTTATTAGTTTAATTTTAAGACTAAAGGACTAAAGACCTAGGGTTTTAAGTAGAATTAATAAAAAATGGTAAACGAATATTCTTACCATAACAACCTAAAATGGAAAATTTTAAAATCGTATGTCATTAGTGATAATTATTTTTATTTTATACGTATATGAAATACGTTTTTACTAACCACGGTTACACACATTAATAATTGATTAGGTAATTATTAATAAATTCTTGTTATGTCACAAATATTTGGTTTATAATATTTCGAAATTATTTTATAATATGTATTCTACAATATGATTAATTGTTTCGAATATTTTTGCGCGAGTACAATAGTATTAATAACATTTTTTGCATTTAAATTAACGCTATTCGTGCGAATATAATTGGAAAAACTTATTTATAGATGGGAATTCGGAAACATTGTTTATAGGAAAATTATTTTACGCTATTAAACATATATGAAATTGGTTGGATCACGAGAAAATAATTATTAGACTCGTACAAAGTCATCAATAAGCTATTTATATTAATAAACTGTCATAAATGGCTTATTTATAATTAATTTTATTATTATTCCCTGTTATTTTGAATGTATCGCGTACTATAATATCAAAAAAGTGTCTTAGCATTTACAAAAAATATAATATACTTAAATTATAAAATTTAACCTTAGGAATTTAATATTATATATAAATTAAACGTATAAATGACACTAACGATTTGCATCACAGTTATTGAGAATACAAATGACTGTACTAATTACTAAAGTTAAAATGATCTTAGCAGAACTCATATTGATTCACCGTTATAATTGAACTGTGAGATTATTACAATGTACCTACAGTTTTTCCGTTACATTGATTAAGTCTCAAGAAAATATGTTGTTGAATAAATAATGAGGATATCGTACATTTGTATTTGAACACGTACCTTTATTATACATTTTACGTTAAGTGTAATAAAAAAATTCAACTAAAAAATACACTCTTTTAGAATTGAAAAGACTAATTATCGGTTTATTATAGAAATAATTTCTATGCAGCATTATTGAACGAACTTAATATATACTTGAAGAGAGGTAATTAGATTCAAATTCATATGTACCAAAAATTTGTATACATAGTTTCGTAAATGAATTTGAAGGATACTTATGGTATTAAATCAAATGTGACGTATTTTATAAATTAAAATTCTAAGTCAATTTTTTGATTACGTTCATATTATTTACGTGAATTCACAAATATTATATATAAAAATTGAGAGAAAATATTAAAAATTCGTAGTAATGTGTGTTTTTAGTGAAAAAATAAAAGTCTTCATATTTATTGTTTACTTAATGTTATTATGTTAAATATTCGAAATATTATCGATTCAAATAATGATTTTTTAATATTTACTTTAAATGCAATTATTTTAGGGGTTATCTGGTTTCAAAATCGATTTGAAAGGCAGATAAATTATGTATGCAGTTAAAATCAACGCCAGACTATTATTGAAATCATAAGAAATCGAAATTACGTTTACACAATAATAGGAAAAATAACTGTTACTATTGAATGAAAATGTGGGGAATCGAAATGAGAAAAACTGGAATCAATTGGAAATCATAACTGTATCAAAACAATTGAAAACTAGTGATTCAAATCGTTACATATTATGCACATTTTAAATTTATAATTCCTTATAGCAATTGTAATCGTTGGTTGTGATTGTCGAGTAATTTAAGAGAAATGTATACTTCAAAATCGATTTTCATGACTATATTATGCGTTTAATATACCAACAGTATTTATCTGTTTAAGGCTTAGACTCTAAGCAAAAATCATCACAATTACGTAGTTTACTACGAACCATATTTTCTCGATATTTGTGTAATGTGAACCGTACGATGTATTCGGTATGTCAATAAAATATTTACTCAAATATGAGAAAAAAAACAAAAAGCCTTGGATCTACTAAAATTGGTTTTTAAAAACATATGATGAAAAATACAAATTTTACTAAAATCGAGAATATTCTCGCTTAAAATAACGTAAGAAATTTCTACACAAATATATAGAATTCGGTGAAAATTCGTTAATAATAAATGGTAGGTAAAGTTTTTAAAATCGTAATTATTTATTATTTATTGTGCTGATGTATTGTTTAAAACGTATTAGCGCATAATTATAGGTACATAACTCCAACGGAAAAATTAAATTATAAATATTATTTAATTTATATTTATGTTCATTATAAATTCATAGATGATAGTCAAGTAAACACAAAATGTAATTCCGTGGATACGATATATTTACCATACCTTTTATGTTTAAGACTGTTACTAAGTGTAATATTATATATTTTATTGTTTAATAGTGCCTCTATCTATATTTTATAATTCTATCCGATCGGCCCATTACACACATTTTCCCATCATTCCGTTTTACGCCTAATATATGAGGATTACGCATAATCGATCATTTCGTAGTTTATAAATTGTTACGCAAAACGGACTTGAACAAAAGTATTATTTTGATACGGGACAAAACTGTAGTTTATTTTCGTTAATAAAATTAACGTTCACTATTCTTTACGAAATTATTCGAACTATGTTTTAGGATATTTTCCAAAAACAGGTTTTAAGAGTAAGTTTGCCCGAAGTACTACTCTCAAGCTTTCCGGACGGAGGAACACATAATATATTATGATGATGATATCAAACTACATGTGCATTCGCTATTTCATTGGAAGCGTATCAAAATTAAAATTAAAATTTTATGTTATTTAGGTGAAAATGATGCCGAAACAGAGTTGGATTATTTGTATCGTCAACTGCGTACGTGACATATATTCCAAAAATTTCCTAACGAAATCATATTTCAATATTAATCGTAAATATAGGACCTTATAATACTAAACGACAAAATATTAAATATTATTTTCGATATTAATCATACTTTGCTATATTCGAACAATTCATTATGTTTGAAACAATGCAAAATTCGTTAAATGTTAAATGTTATATGTTCGTCTCTGACTTTCTGTTTTAAATTTTCTGTTGAATTTTACTAAATTTTATGGTTAATATACTAAGATTGATATAACGTTGTAATTTATGTCATTAACTATGTTGTTATATTAGGTATTGGAAATTGAAATAGGGAAAGTTTGGATGAAATAAGAATCAAGGACATACTTAGAGATTCGATATAATTAATATTTGTTTAAGAAATTTAACGCAAAATATAATTCCAAAATAAAAGCAATTTATCACAATATTACTGTTTAATATTATTTACAATTTCGGGACATTATTTTAGACGAAAAGAATTTAATACCCCTGCAAAACACTGGTAAAATGGAACGGGAAAAAGTATAAAAATGTAAGATATTCGTCGATTAATAAAATTTAGGTAGATTATTATTATAGTCTTGATATGTGTCTGGATATAAAAATGGTGAAAAATGATGATCAGGAAACTGCACAGGGCCTTGTGACTCTAAAACAATTAATTCAATTTAAATAAAAATATTAATTAACAGGTATTGAAATCAAGAAAAACAACATATATAACGATATTATTGACAATAAACTGTTTAGTATTATTAGAAGGAACCCTATAACGTTCCATATCATCCGTGATTCCGTTCACTGATCCGAGATAATGGATGTTTTTCGATGAGGTCTATATCGGTAGTCACACCGACCTACATACCTTGTCACTTCTCTGACAACCACGGACCAGGAGGCAGTGTGCGTAGTAATTTTAATTCGGTTTCATCGTGTATCCGATTTCTTTTGAGTTTAATTTGTATATTTTTTTGTAAGTTCTCACCAGTAGCGATGGAACAATCCCATCACCCATCGTTTCCCGGGACGGGAACCGTTTCTGGCGGACTCCAGTGAACAGAATATTATGTATGTCTGTGTGGTGTCCGGAATATACTAGTTTTTCTTCCCTCCCAATTTTTGTTCAGGCTAGTACAACTTAAACGGCGTCAAAATATATATCTAAATATATCGATATCCAATCACTAATTTGGTTTATTTCTTCTTCTCTCCATTTTTAAAAATAATAAGAAAATTCCGTAGGCTTGGACAACAGCCACGGGTTGGCCACCCGCGCTCCATGTCGAATCGTCATGCGACACTCCTCCGGGGAACTCGAAGCGAGACGTAGCAAATCGTGGAATAATAGTAATTTCTGGTAGCTAACAAATACAGAGAAAATTGATCGTTACAGATTAATAATCGTCACCTGTCTGTTGTTGATTCGATGCGATATTTTGTCCAACGTTCGATGTACTTGAACTTGGTACGCTGGACCCAGTATTAATAGGATTATAGTACGGATCCAATCCAATTGTACCGAAATTATCTAAAATTAAGAAAAAATTGGTAACGAACATTACACAATGAGTTAATTAGTTACGAATGAAAACTAAGCAAATAAATAAATTATTGGCTACGCCACGATGTTAGTCAATAATAAACAACGATCGTATTATTATTATCTTGACAGTTTTGAAAAATATTTTTAACTCTATATATAAATGTTTTTTGACGTAAGAATTTTATTAAAATATAAACAAACCTAAAGTTGTGTAATCAGATATGAAAAATATTCGATAATTTCTTAGAGGAATACCCACAGCACGTGTGTATAAATATTATTATGTCACAACCTTCGTTTAAAACAATAATCGTTTTACAGAAAATCGTAGTCATCTAATTATTGATGCAAAACCCAACGATAATTATTAAACAAATTAATTACATATCAGTTGTTCTAAGTGTATCGTTGTTAAAATACAACACGTTCGATGAAATAGTGATCAACGTCAAATTGTTTAAAGTAAATGTCAAATGGGTTTTCAGCATGAAAATTTATATTACTTGTATCATTCGTAATTCCCAAAGACGTGCCAAAATTCTGGTTCCATTCTAGATCCTGTACGCCGGGAAGATCTGAAAAAGGAACAATAAATATTACCACGTTTCCGCAGTCGACCGACAATAAACGGAGATAATGACGTTAAACCTCAATACGATATATTAATTATATAATTGGACAATAAATCGTAAGTAAATACCAAACGAGTTTTCAGCGAGGAAATTTATATTACTTGTATCATTTATAACTTCCGACGACGTGCCGAAATTCTGGTACCATTCTAGATCCTGTACGACGGAAGGATCTGAAAAAGGAACAATAAACATTACCACGTTTCCGCAGTCGACCGACAATAAACGGAGATAATGACGTTAATCCTCAACACGATATATTAATTATATAAGTGGACAATAAATCGTATCAATAATAACTATTTTCTGCAACAAGCCAATTCTATAATTAAATTTCTAAATGCGACGTAATGAATGGAAAAGCCTATATATGTATGTCAAATTAGTATTAATAATACTTGTATTTTTTGTAATTTGACTATAACATTTCGGAAAACTTATGATTTTGTACCAAAGCTCAATATTATGATGACATCTAACCAAATTTACAGTCAATGCGTATCCGTAATTAGGGTTTTTATAGTTTCAAAAATAACTACGAACCCGTAGAGAAATAAAAACATATTGCGCGAGGAGTACGCAAAAATTATTAGAATACTAAAACAGAATTAACTATGAACTTCAATATAATGTAAAAACAACTTGTACGCTTTTAAAAAGTATATAAACGTCAAACGAAACAATATTTGCAAATTCTTTAATTTTGATCATGACAATTGGCATTATCTTCATATTGTAATACTATGACGAACTAGAAGTAAATTAGACAACACACGGCTCTATGAAATTTAAAAATTCTTCCTCGCCCTTTCCATCGTCAATGCGTTAATTATTTATGTAACTATAAATTGAATCATATAAAAACGTAAATATTTTTTGACATGTAAACGTAAATTATTATATTATTCGTCATTACCTTGTAGGTCAGGGTCAAACAGGTTTGTGCCAAAGGAATTTTGACTTCTATCATACGAGTCGAAATACCAGTCCAAATTGTGTTTATCCGAAGAACCTAAAAACAAAATAAATAAATTTAGGTATTAATTGGCGTTGAATATAATTCTAATTAATATTTTTGTGAATCGCGAATTTTTAAATAAAGAATAATTATTATTTATTACAAAATTACGGTAATTTAATTAATATTGAAATCGCGACGTACTCAATAGCAATAAATATTATACAATTTATTGCGTATATAATGTTTAGTATTTTTTAGACAAATTATTTCAAATCCTCTTTTAGACATCCGTGGTAAAATAATATGATCAATCTATTTAATAATTAAACTTTAGAATTTAACTGAATGAAAATATATGTTCTTATATTACGCTGCACAACAGTATATTCCAGTTGAGAAGAACAAAAAAATGGTTACATACAGTTACATACAAATGGCACAAACTTTCATTATGATCTTGAAAATACAGGCGATATTTATTCTTACATTAAGTAAAATAACCTGCTTGGTATTGGTTGTCGGTGATCTGAGTAGGATCGAAAGAGATACCTTGACCAACTTCAAATGTATTTGCGGATGGCATATTGTTGGGCTCTATATAAGCAGGAACGTAGTACTGATCATCGATAATATAATCTGAAAACAAGTAAATATAATTTGTCGGAGTTATCTACGTATGAATTGGGATAAAGCGAATAAGCCCAAAATAGGATTTGGATAAAAATTATTATTGAATAGCAGCCTTTTATTAGCTTTGGGAATAGAAAAATATTTCGGAGAGTTTTTTGACGCAAATATGAAATAGCGACAATTAACGTCATAAGAAGTACTTATACCTTCAACAGATATATTTCCATGTGGTGGGTCATGACCGTCATAAGGAATATAATACGGATCATCTGCGTTGGAATCGCCTAATTCTGTTGGTGGATAGATATTCGAGTTATATGGCGCGTTGGAACAATCTAAAGAAAATAAATTAATAAATAAATACTACGTTTTACTATGGTCAATTATCTACTAATGTAAATTGCGGGTGAGGGTAATCCTGACATTAAAAAGTTGAATAAACATCAACATTGGAAGATGTTCTCGTATATAATTACTATGAAACATAAAGAATAACCGTAACAAATTTTTTGAAATTCTCAATTATCTAATTACCTACTTTTGGAATTACGTATTTTCCACATTCATATTTATAAATGATCGCTTTTCTGTATAGCGATCATTAGTCGTGAAAACGTTACACCTCAAATGATATGGATGTTCGACGAAAATATATAATAATTGAGTAAGACACCCTCCCTTAAAATCAATATTGAATCCGGTTGTCAATATATAGTTCAAGCCATTGTTAAAATATTAAAACGTCTTATTTTTATATTAGTTGTTTATATATATAAATACATCAATTTGTTCAAGATTGTTTAAAATGTTACGTCTTCTATTCGTTATAACCTAATTGGAAAATGCGAATTCTTGAAACAGATACGTATAATTTCTTTTAAACGTACGTTTAGATTATGTATAAGGTAAACTAAATTTCATAAGCTAGATATTAGTCAAGTATAATAACAGCCAATACGTTAGTGACATGTTAAAAGCGTAGTAAGGCAATCACAGAAATATCGAATGCGTGTATTTTTGACAAAAAATCTGTATCGTTATTAAATCCTCCAAAACACGGACAATCTTGTCGTATTATAAATCATTACTCGGTTCTTGATGTCCTTGTTCGATCAACAAATTGGCGGTTTTTTGAACATTATTGGATGTAGCATTAGATGGAAAACTGAGATTCTTACAATACTCTTCCGGACCTTTTAAGTTGGATGTAGCTAAAAATGAAAGATAATTATCACACACAGTCAAATGTTATCAATGACGGTTAAACGAGTTAGTCAAACGTTCGATATAGTTACAACGAAGTTCGATAATAGTCGGCGACATAAATTTCTTTATAAAACATATATCGCGTATTTATTATTAACTATCAAATACGCCTTAAATTATTATACATACCAATCCATGGTAAAAACTTGTCCTTCATGTATATATAATAATCTTTTACTACACCTAAATACATTTATCCGTACAAAGGCCTTATTACTTTTGTCGTTTAAAACGTTATAATAATATATATCGTATACATAATTATAATATATAATATACGAAAACGTTTAAAGTTATTACTAAATTATCTAAAAAGATACTTATTTAACATTCGGATTCACACACTAGTTATTTTTTCGATTAGACTATTAAAACTAGGTACGCGTACCATAAAACGACTTCATCACCACTGTATAATATCAAGAACAAAAAAATATCGTTAAAAATTTATTACGACGGAACGTGTACGCATTTTTGGCACTTTATTCGCAGCGAGATTAAAGAATAATCGTAGGGTTAATCCGTCACGAATAGAATACGCAATTTTATACTACATGTAATTTTCATGGCGTATGAAATAAATATAATATCGAACAAAACAAAAACAGGAATTATATGCAGGCCGCTCTAATGTCTGTTTATATTAATATTATTGTTTTTTGCGTAATATACGACACAATGATTAACAAGCGCAATTTTATAAATGGAAAAACGGCAATAATAGTAAGTAAATGAAGAAAGTTTTAGAGATTTTTCTTTTGTCACTTATGTTAAAGTTCAACTAAACGTAACTTCTGTTTATTTGGCAAATAGTGTTCGTATGCCCACGCTTCATAATAACAAAACACTTGATATTATTCGCCGCGTCAAATTCCGTTCAACAAAAATTATTATTTAGTAAGGAAATAAAATGTAAAACTATCGTTATAATAAAAATATATTTAAGAAAAGAATTAAACGTCATTCGTCACCTAGATGATAATATGCATATTCTAGTGCTGCCTTAGCATCGTCATCGCCTAAAAAGTAAAATTGATTATAAATTTGAAATTATCGACGGTTCAATTCGACACTAATTATATACGTAACTTATAGAGACGTAACAATATATCGAATACATAAATATCTTTGAAATTAATATAGTATAATGTTGATAAATAATAAACTTTCCTACCGGCGAAACCCGCTTTTTGAAATAATTCTAATAAATATATTCATATTCAATAATATATAAAATAAATATCGTTTTATCGGATATTCTGATATATATGGTATAATTACCAACGCATGTCTGTCGTTTTGATTCGTCAGGCAGATTTTTCATATATTCTAGAATAATAAATCGTTATATTGTAATTATATGTTTATTATAAACATATTGTACCTACAATTAGTTAATTTGATACAATAGACGATGACTATAATTCCAGGTATTTCACATACCATACACGGTTAACTATTATATAGCGAATTTAAACTTATGTATAGTTAGTGTCGTTTCGTTTTGTTACCATATTTAGTATAAATTAGTAAAACTTTGTTAAACAAATTGTTACAGATAAACGAATATTTATTTTCCGCTGATTCATTACAACAAATATATGGCATATTTCTGTTACTTGTGTATTTATTCTATTAAAATTAAGTTCTTAACGAATATCTCGGAGCGATTAATAATATTACGTAATAAATGAAATAATATTCTATATTGAAATGTATATATATATATATATATATATATATATACATACGTATTTATTATTTACAAATTAATTAATTTTATATATACGTATATATAAAAAGTTTGTACCAACCTGTTATGCGAGATGTACACCATTCTATTGGCGGTTCAAACATGCCTTCTTTATATACTAAAAATAATTTCGATTTATTTAAAGACTATCGTTTTATTGATAATTATTTCAGATCCCTGGGTGTAATTAATAAATTTGTATACAAATCGTCGTTTATATTACACACCCAACATAGCTTCCTCGTACATATAATTAATATATTCACGTAATGTAGCTGAAAGCGTTTATAATTTTCGGTAAGACTGATATTCACCGTTATCGGAGACACGTGATAATATTCGACGTTTTTAATAATGAAACACTAAAATTTACAAACAGTAAACACATACTCGTTTTCGTGTATTATTTCGTGTGTATAAACTTTATTATTAAGATAACGTAAGTTACCTCTTTTATTCCTTTTCGTATTAAATACGCTGTCTTAAAAAAGAAAAACGTCAATTTGTTACGTCTAAAATGTTACGGATGATTTCGTTTTGAATCAAATGGTATTATTGTTCTTTAAAACACAAACAATATAATAGGTTTTAGATCTTTTAATGCATACATAGTGTGACTAACAAACAATAATTATCCGAATGAAACTACACACCTAACTGATTGGATACGCTTGTGATCCGTTATACATATTATATTTTGATAGTTCTCAATATAAGGATCATATTGCATAAGAAGCTTTTACTCTAAAAACTATGTCGATAGCTCCACCGTTATTTTCAATTTAGTTTTAATATCACTATATTTTTCTGGTCATCACCGTCCCATTCCAGGTTAATTTTCAATAAATTATGATTGATTTTTAAGAAATAGTAAATTTAATTTAATTTAAAAATGTACGCCGCTGTTTTCGTAGTGAATAAAATGTATTATATAATATTACAACTTACCGTGGCGTTTACTTTGTTTATTTCAGTCAACGCCTCATTTTTAAAATTATAATTAACAGGGCAATAATCCTGATTAAATCACTCACAGGCAAGATATGCATATTTGAATGCTTGTGCACCATTGAATTCCCCTACATGACGAAAATAATAAAATATATTATTTATATATGTAAATTATCGTATTGTGTTGGAAATTTTATATACCTGTATCAATTATTCGCAACTTTATTTATTATACATTATTGTATATTTTTCAAGTCCAATCGATTCATTTTGAATGCTTGGACAATTATACTTACTTTCAATGCACTTCGTATATGAAGAGTTTTCTACATAATAGTTTTAAATTATTTTAATAATCATTTATGTACAATATCTACTTGACGGCAACTATATAAATTTATTAAATACTTTTATCCGTTTATCATTTTGGATTTGTTATAAGATTATTGACATTTACGCGTTTCAACATTATTCGTTCGTTCGATAATTATTATTTTAATTTTCAAATATGTTTCGATGTTTTACGTGACAAACATAAAAAATATAGACCATAAATTGTAATAATTCTTAAACTAAAAATAAAACGTAATAAAAGATACAACGAATTTGTTTTTTTAAATGTTAAAATATGTGATAAGTTATACGTCCGAAATTTATACAGTTTTGGGTCCAAGACTTGGTTAGATATAAAAAATATACAGGTGGAGACACATTCTTCTTACGTAACGACGTAGTTTATAACAAATAATGCGTGAAATAAATCAAGCACTTAGGTTTTCCGAATCATATAGGATCACACTCGCCTATGAATTGTTTTGGGAAAATTTAACGTTACGAAAATATCACGTACTGGAGTGCGGCGATCACATTTTGCCACCAAGTTGAACACCAACTACTAGCGGAGCGGTCATCGGTGAACATTTTTACTGCAACCCATTGGGTGTCACTGATCCTTATATATTCGATTACGTCTCTCAGCAATTATTTAATAGATGATTTTCGGATATTTTTGGATGTACAATTCGATTCTTTGCTATAGTGTTCGGCATATTGTACGACGATGTAATTTTCGTAATTCGTAATGATTGTACCTTATTAATTTTGCTTAAAATCGGTTGTACGTTATTATGCATAATGCTATGAAGTTTTGAAATTATGCCGATAACACCATATAGACGAGGGTGATTGATTTTTATTTAAAATAACCGTGTAAATTTGTAGAATATTTAACATAGTTTTATATCAATGATATTTGAGTATCATTACAGATTCGAACCGATACATTATTCTTATTTATTTAATATTATCGTTTACGATCGTAATATAGTTTCATAATAAGCATGATGATCAATTATAAATGACAATAAATCTTCTCGGAATTATTTATTATTTGTTCCGTTTAATATCGAAATTATGGGTCCATATTTGAATATACATTTATTTTTATAACGAAATTATTCGAGTGGTCTCTTTATAACGTTATATTCACTGAACTAAACTAAATTAAATTACTGATTTATTTAGAAAATTTATACGGTATTTCTTACTTTCCTTTTGTTTTACTTTTGTACCTAGACGAAGAATAAACGTTGTTATAATAATCGTTAAAAGGTACAGGAAAATCGTTTGAACGGTAAACGTATTCGTTTATTAATCATCTTTTTCTGAATATTAACCTAAATTAATAATACTATTTTCAAATTGAATTTTATAACGAATATTTATAGTTATAATTAATGAAACACGAATAAATCACCAAGTACGTCCGTTTTAAAGTTTCGGCGTTCATTATTTATTTTATTTTTGCTGAGACTGTATTAATATTATTTTTTTATTTTTTAAAGCGTTGTATTGGCTAAACTAACGTAAATGGAAAATTTTTTTTGGAACGCTCGTACGATAATACTTACTGCCTATAGCCTTTATATGTGTAATTTCATCTGGAGGATAATTTTTAGTTTATTTAGATATTAATAATACGTATGGAACGTTTAAATGAATGCAACTACACGAGTTTACTGTACATTTTAAAATTATATTCGTTTGTCATATATGAGTATACGATGTTTTTTTCGATTTATAGAAATTACGTATTAATTTTACGTAATAAATACGAATTAAACGTGCGTTTGATGTTTCTGAGACATATTATGATACCCTATAAGATGAACATATGGGAACAGTTATTTTCGTTACGACGATTAATAACATAATCGTAATTAACGTGAACGTTCACATACAAACGATAATTTGTCACGAATATTTTCGTAGCGATCGTAAATATTCGTTTATTGGATTTACCAACAACGAATTGGTCAACGTTTTTATTGAATACAATATAGGCATATTTTTGCAAAAATATCATAGTTATTTATAGAGTTATTGGTATAAAACGGGGAATAAGGAATTTCGCGATTCCCTAAACGCAATTCCGAAAATGAACAATATTCAATATTGGCGGGACAAAAACTATAGGTATGATGAAAGAAATGTATATTACAGTGAATAATTTAAAGTAAAAAAAAGGCGATTGATAAACGCGATTTATTGTCAACCTTTTAATTAGATTTGATTCACGACGCACGTTTATAATTTATTTTAAACCGTACTTTAGTAAGCATTATATTAATATATTAATATCCTCGTACCCGAATTCATTTTCCGTATTATATATCGGTGATTAAAGACATTTAAATATGTACAAGCTAAAGTAATATTCAAAAAGTAGCAGTTATCTTACTTAAACATTTTTCAAACACTGGAGAAAATATGATTAGTAATTATTATTTTTCTTAAAAATACCTAAATATCAATAGTAATTTGGCACCTGGATACTTATAACAATAATCTTTTGGTCCTAATACTTTGAATTCAACTAGAACAAAATATCATTTTCAATTGTCAATAAATGATAATTCTGTAACATCCTCTTTCAAATTTAAAGTATTTTTCGTTTAATGTTTTATATCGCCTAAAAACAATATTGAAAATGTATTTAATTATAATCGGGTACGAAAATATCCCAAAACTAATTCGGTTTTTAGTGTACGAGTAATGGTTAAACATAAACCAAAATACGTATATTATATCAATAATGAGATACAACCGACGGATCGTTAACTACATTTTTATTAATTTTATTAAAACGATCTATATTTTTTTTACGTTTATAATTTTCGTTTTAAAATATAGTACTGGTGTAGAGTTTGCGGTACATACCAACTTCTAAGAGTGTCGTTAACAGGTACAAACAGTATTCTTTCGCCACACCTAAAAAAATATGTATATATATATATAAAACTTAGAATAAACTCTTTTATAATATCAAATACTATAAATTCGTTATCAATATATATGCACTTGTCGAATTTTATATTAATGTGATGTAATTCAAATGGCTAGTAATTAAGGGGAATCGAATAAAATTTAAACAGACTAAATTCATATAGGAGTGGACGCCTTTATCTATGTCATAAATCGGTTAGCAACGTTTATTATTTATTTCGCTTAAACAAACGTACAATATTCTTAAACGAAAATGTGAACTAAAGTTTACATTTGTCACGTATAAAATATTTTTATGATTTTTTTTAAAAACCCGATTTTTCAAATTTTGACTAAGATAATAAAAATAATGTACATACTGTTTAATTTACGCGAAACGTCTTTATATTTACAAAATTAAACAAAAACATATAAAACATATTTTTTAACACACGCACACACACACACACACATATATATATATATATATAAGGGGAATATTGGAAAATAGATTCAGTCATCACTATAGAATGAACCCTATTCACAATATGATTTTCACGATTAAACATTTTCAATTTATACAAAAATGTAATTAAACGTAATTTTCTCACTTAAATAAAAATATATATGTTGAAGATTTGTTAATGGATCGCCGTTAACTAAAGAAACAAAAACTGTTGTACAATCGAATTATACAATATTTTTCACTAGTCTAAAAATGGATATTCCACTTAAATAATTATAAACGTTATAATTAGCAATCGTTTATTAATACTTATAATAATTGTTTTAATTAATGTGTAGCAGTGTTCATATACAAAAATGTAATTACTTTTAAACCCGTTATTGGTAAAATATTCTAGAAAATTATAACACGGCGAAAATAATTAAAACAAAATCATTTGGCGCGTTGTAAGTTTATTTCATTAGCATAAATTGTATCGTCTTCTCGGTTGTATATAAATTTCATATAATTGTAATTTGCGTCAATTCGCATTACGTATCGAATTGCTAGATAAGCGAATTCAATCGCGTTTTGCTATGGGAATAACCATATCAATGTCGAAATGTTTGTTTCACTACCAATCACTAGTACAGAGACGGTATTAAACACAAATACATATAATAATATATGTATATTACTTAGCAAATTTAAAAGCCTTAACGGTTATTACAATAATAATAATTCCAGACATCTGAATAATCACCTTCACAATATTTATTCTTCTCACGGGGTTTTGGACTAAACGCATGATCTAGGATAATCAATATTATTATTGTAATTAATATTCGTTATACATTAATTTCTCGTGTTGAAATAATTTCTCAATTAGAACGCGTATTCGATACGGGCAATAGTTGAAATTTTAAACGATCAATTCACTTCGGACGATAAACCTATTCTCACGCTGAATTAGGTTTATTTGTGTAGGCTACCAGCTATTCGAGATCAAGGATGCGGATCCCCAAGTAGTTACTGGAAAGCCTCAGCGAGGCCAAGCTCGGGATTCTTGGTGGATGGATCGCGATGGTAACGGTAAGTGGTCAGGCCATAGACGCGGAAATTGCGGACTCCGATTAGGAGAATGTAGTGAACGCGGTGCGCGTGGCTATACCGGGTGATGATCACGACGACCGGGGACGTAATCAGGGAATCGAAACAAAAGATTCGAACACTCATATGGGCGTCTTGATACCGGTTCGTCTTAACGTAGATGCCAGTATTTGTATAAAGTATACGACGGTGACAGAAAGAGCGGTTAGATCTATCTCCACATGCGGTTCGAAGAGAAAAACGTGAAGATTCATATTAAGTTGTACAGTACCAACATCTTATACTTTTAAACGAGCAATTCTTGTATATATATAATCTGAATATAGGAAACCGACGATTTTCATGAAATTTAATATGCAGGGGGTTTCGAGGGCGATAAATCGATCTAGCTAGGTTTCATTTTTAGAAAACGTCGTTTTATCCGTGTTTTCAGGCAATAAAAAACGTATTACGTAATTAAAAATACATATTTTATAATATTATTATTAGAATACGAAGGTAAATTTCGCCACCATCCACAAGGCGGGAGCAGCTCAGGTGGTAAATCGGGCGGTCCCTATGCCAGGAAGACCCTTGTTTATAATATAATGTTAAACTAATTGCGCTCGTGATTTTTTATTTAAATAACCGGTTCGTATTTTTTTATTATTACATCGATAAGATCGAAAAATATTATTCATATTTCTTCGGTGTGTAATTCGTATCTAAATATAATTTCCACAAAACACAATTTACCAAAAAAAATACCAAGCAAAGCTCGGTCACCCGATATTTTTACTTATTAGTCTTTCATAAATATAAATATTATCCAATATTTTATACGAAATGCGGAGCGTAGGCGAAATGTATATATAACAAACAGCGAAAGAAATAATAATTTTATGTTTGCCTATTTATTGGATTCAAACTATATATTCCACACATATAATTTCTTTTATTAAGTATTTTGAAATATATGTATTAAAGTTAATGTGAACCAATAAAGTTCTTACGGCACCAATCCGTTATATTTTGCAACATTCCCTTTTGATAATCTAAAAATTGGAAGTAAAAATTTTAATTTCCTTTGGATTTAATTATCTTTTATCCTTTAAGTAATTTTTAAAATTGATTTACGTAATTTCCTTAATATTACGTACACGACATGGCATCATTAAAGAGTTCTATGTAATATAGGCGCAAAATTTCTAAAAAAATATATACGTTAGCAACAATTTTCATATCACTAAATCAAAAGCAGAACGCTATTCGATAATCCCTCAAAAATATATCAAACGTGAAAAACCTAAAATACTGACTAAGTGTATTTATTATGAACTTTAAAAGCGATAATTCTAACGTCAATTATACGTTTCAATTAATAAAAAATACCTTTAGCTGAACCTTTGACTTTTGATAAGAGTACTAGAAAAACGTAAAACAGTATTATAATGTGTACACATTATTATATTTGCTTATTATGGCACATTATTATGCTTGTACACGATAATCTAAATAATTAAATACATTAACTCAAACTATAGATTTCGAAAATAAAAAAGACGAATTTCAATCGAAAATCGGGTTGAGAATTTAAATAAATGTATTTTAAAGACGAAACAATTAAGGGATATTTTATCAACTACGCGAAGGATGTTCCAGATCCAACGAAAATTATTTATTCTTATGAATGTATAGCTCATATGAATAGATGCAGTGATGTTATAGATCATGAGAGCATCTGTATGACGTTAAGTGTGGAAAATGATAACGCAAATATCCACACGATGAGGATAAAATATGATATTAGAATGGAAGAGTGTATGTCGGCAAAACTAACGTAAACAATATAAATGCCAAAATTTAAAAAAAAGGTCATTTATTAGTAGTTCGACTGTAATTATTTTGGGTTTTATAATTTCGCATAAAGAAAAAAATCCTAACGAAAATTTTAAGCGTATCGCAATATATTCAATACACTGCGACAATTATTCAGTCGTAATTAGTCAAACAGTTAAGCCGCTAACAGCGAGGGGATTATTAAATAAACTAACTAGCGATTAGTGATGTCAATATTATATTATCAAATTACTCACAGTCAGAATACGCATATTCGAATGCCTCTTTAGCCGTAAAGTGTTCTACACGGTGAAAATAACACGATAACTCAAATATTTACTATTGTTATGATTTGGTCATTCGAAAATACTTTGACAATTATTGCTAGGAAATGCGTAATAAATGATTCGTTGTTTGTGATATTGTATCATTTGTCACCATTAAGAAGGCCACACAATTATAAATATATATGACAATGTGAATTATATCCTAATAATATAAGTAACATAAACGGATATTTATAATACATTATATTACTATACGACAGTACTAACCCTTCATCACCCCAGATTTTATGATTTGATCTAGTCGATAATTTGTAAAATTGTAGAAATTAATAAAATCTATAGAATACCGTTGTCTCTTACAATTATGATTTGTTCGCTTACGCGATATTAAGATTACAAAATATTCAAACGTTATTATTGTGTACCAAGATTTTTCGTATTTCATGTTTATCAGAGTCACAAGTCTTATGGATGTTTCATTTTTAAATTGAATGATAATACCCAACGGCTAATTATCTTTAAACAATAGCCGTAATAACTGTCAGACTCTAATAATCCTCTTAGCATTAAATTATACGGCATTATGAAGTCAACGTTTAACGAGATATGAAATAAGATGGTAGATTTTTATATTTTACCATACGCTACGAGTTCGTTTAAGACGAAACTGGAATCCAATAACACACCGATAAATCTTGACTGATAACTAATTTCTTTATATAATGTGTACAAAATAAATATATGAAACTTTTGGAATTCCAAATTCATATCATTTGTATTAATTAAATCGTTAAATTACAGAAAAATTGTAATATATCGTATAATAAAGTAAAACAATATATGTGATGTAGAAGAACATATATGAACGTCAAATAAAAGAATGATAGAAACACTTGTGTCTATAGCAGTAATTAAATAAAAAATATTGTTGATAAATCTACGTAATTTGAATGTTATACCTAAACTATAACAATGTTATATTTTATTCACAACAAAAAAAAAGACACATCTGAATCTTTTACAATTATCGTAACAGACATCTTTCACAAAATAAATTTATGAAAATCAATGTACCGGTCTTAGGTTCTTATGGATATTAATACGTTTGAGTAAATTAGATAAAGACATAAACAAACAGTTGTCCCTATTTGAAGGACTTAAGGGACAATTTTACCGGTGTTTTAATATTTTAGTATGTTTCATACTAATTTTCGGGAAACTACGAGAATAATCGTAGAACGTGTTAAATATTGTTCCAACTATACACATTTTTCAAACTGAACGTATCGTATATATTTAAGATTCACGAACTCCTACGTTACGTTAAATCTATATACTCAATGCTAATTTGCAATATATTGTGTAACACACTTATTAGTTTAATTTTAAGACTAAAGGACTAAAGACCTAGGGTTTTAAGTAGAATTAATAAAAAATGGTAAACGAATATTCTTACCATAACAACCTAAAATAGAAAATTTTAAATTCGTATGTCATTAGTGATAATTATTTTAATTTTATACGTATATGAAATACGTTTTTACTAACCATGGTTACATACATTAATAATTGATTAGGTAATTATTAATAAATTCTTGTTAAGTCACAAATATTTGGTTTATAATATTCCGAAATTATTTTATAGTATGTATTCTACAATATGATTAATTGTTTCGAATATTTTTGCACGAGTACAATAGTATTAATAACATTTTTTGCATTTAAATTAACGCTTTTCGTGCAAATATAATTGGAAAAAATTATTTATAGATGGGAATTCGGAAACATTGTTTATAGGAAAATTATTTTACGCTATTAAACATATTTGAAATTGGTTGGATCACGAGAAAATAATTATTTGATTAAAAATAATTATTAGACTCGTACAAAGTCATCAATAAGCTATATATATTAATACACTGTCATAAATGGTTTTTTAATAATTAATTTCATTATTATTTCCTGTTATTTTAAATGTAGCGCATACTATAATATCAAAAAAGAGTCTTATAAATAACTACAAAAAATATTATATATTTAAATTATAAAGTTAAACCTTAGGAATTTAATATTATATATAAATTAAACGTATAAATCACACTAACTATTTGCGTCACAGTTATTGAGAATACAAATTATTGTACTAATTACTAAAATTAAAATGATCTTAGCAGAACTCATATTGATTCACCGTTATAATTGAACTGTGAGATTATTACAATGTACCTACAGTTTTTCCGTTATATTGATTAAGTCTCAAGAAAATATGTTGTTGAATAAATAATGAGGGTATCGTACATTTGTATTTGAACACGTACATTTTATTTATTTATTTATTTATTGTATTATACATTTTACGTTAAGTGTAATAAAAAAAATCGACTAAAAAATACATTCTTTTAGAATTCAAAAGACTAATTATCGGTTTATTTTAGAAATAATTTCTATGTAGTATTATTGTGCGTACTTAATATATACTTGAGGAAAGTTAATTGGATTCTATTTATATTAATAATAATTATTTTAATATTTTCTCTTCATTAAATTACCGTATATGTTAATCGGTTTTAAAATTAATGGGAAATACCGATAAACCTGGTTAAAATATTATATCGACGCGAAACGAGTATCGTAAAATATCGGAACTACGATAGTAATAATAATAATAAAAAGATAAACCCTAACTATTCAACGAAAATATCGAAAATCAAAAAGGTCGAAATCAATGCATAAATCATAACCGAATAAAAAAAATTGATAACTAGCAACTCAAACCGTGATATTTTACAACGATTAATTTGAGGAATGACGTCAATTCTATCTACATTGGTATTTTTACTTTTGTTAACGTTTCGTAAATAAATAAAACTACCGCTACTACGCTGCAGAAAATCCTCAAAGCCTCACGAACGACCGTTGCGTAGCCCCAGAGTGACTGTTTGGTGTGCAGTTTCGATGAAACTAATCATCGGTCCGTACTTTTCTGAGGAACAAGGTGTAATAACTCAAAAATATGGGAAATAAATCCGCTGGGATAAGGGGAAGGAAATACTTGATTACCTATGTGTAGGTAATCAGGCACTATTGGGGGATGTATTTAAATTCTATTGAGTTACTACGCAATTTGTCTTTGGGATCGTAGGTACGAGAATTATTTAGGAAGTTTATTATTAAATCACTTACGTGCCCGGTTGCGAGTGTGTTTAATAAGAAAGGCTTGCAAATTTAACTAGGAAAGAAAAAATGTTGGGACGGTGGGTTTGCTTGTGCAAATTCACCGCCAATGACAATGCCTGCAGAAGTCCCGGTGCAGAGAACGGACCCTCGCTCCTTGAAATACCGACTACTGCAGCTTGACGGCTCGTGGCTGAACTGCATCCGCACACTGTTACTGTGTTGAAAACGATAGCTGTCTGTCCCCCGTGGGGAGACAGACGTCATCCGGTGATCCACCGACTGACTGATTGGCCGCTGGTAGAGTGTAATTTTGGTCTTTTATATCCGAGCTGTCCGGTCGTAATCTTGCGACGTGGTAGTCGGCTCATATCAAATTCCTTCGATGTTGGCGTAATGTGTTTTACATTTCTGTGTAATGATTATTTTATTGTTTTTTTTTTTTCGATATTTTTTTATTTACTAACGAATACGTATTCGTTTAATTCGTGCCCATTAGTATGATATATTTATGCAATTGTTATAAATTCTTTTGTATAAAAGAAATGCGCTGATTCTGTGTTTGTCATGGGATTGCCAGAATGGTCGGTATTTCCAGGAGTTCAGGTTTCGTTCTAACATTTATTAAGTTGCATTTTTTTATATATTGTTACGTCAAATTGAAATGTGCTTATTTCATTTGTTCCCACAGTTTTGATACTCGTGGATATTTTTATCTCTACATTACATCAAAAATGTGTTTACGTTATAATTTCCGACAATTATGATTTCTGTGAATACTATCAAATTACATCGAGTATGCATATAATATTGGTTTCCACAGTTATAATATCTGTAGATATCATTACAAAGGAAACACGGTGTCGATAGTGCCCGTCGACGTGCTGAATAATTTCTTAAAATCTCAGTTGCGCGGAAGAAGACTATTAACCCATTACATGTTTGGTTTGAACAAGATGCAGCACCACACTGCCTTCGCCACAATAAACGTGTCGTACGCGTGGTGTTTCCCGGCCGTCTTATTTTACGTTTTGGAAATACGCATTGGCCTCCGTTGGCCGCCTGACTTGACGGTGTGCGACATTTTCCGTTGGGGATATCTCGAGTCACGTGATACAAAACTTCACACATTAGACGAACATAAAGACGCAATAAATGCTGAAATCGTTTTAATAGACGAAAACTTAATTCGGTGCGCTTACTTAATTTTTTTCGACAGACTTTCTTCGTACTCCGAACAAAATGGACCTCATATGCCCCGTGTTATTTTTAAAACGTAAAATGGCACTTATTTATATACTATGGAGTATTTATAAAATAATTGTACGCCTAAAATACCCCGCGTTGTATTTATTTGTTTTTGTGCCTATTCCCGTGACTCACCCGTAGCTATATGTTCATTAGTATAATAAACGTTTGTTCTATTTCGAAGCGATTTTGTAATTAAATCACGAATGCCATCTGACGTTAAAAACAGTAATACTGCATATGATTAGCTAGAAAGGTGGGCCAAAAAAAAAAAACATACATCGGAAACTGTTTTACTCTAAATTTCTGTAAAATTTGCTCGGCTCCTTCTAATTCGTGAATACTGACGCGATAATAATTTTCAAATTTCTCCGAGAAATCTTTCGATTACTTTAAGAGAAACTTATACGTTTAAGTCGATTTTCTCGGCTATAATATATATTTAATATGCCAACTGTATTTGCCCGTATAAGCAAAAAAATAATATACTGACGTAGTGTATATACCATATTTCCTCAATATTTGTATAACGTGAATCATATGGTGTATTCCGTCGACGTCTTACAAAAGTTTTAGTCAAATATAAAAAATAAGCGAAAAGTTTGAGTTCCACTAAAATTGATTTTTATTTAATGCGCTGTTTTACAATTGAAAATAATTATTTATCGATAAAAGACGTTTAAACAATGACAAAAAAAAGCACGAATTCCGCTAAAATCTAGTTTTAATTAATACACTATTCGCATTATACGAAAATCGTAATTGATATCAAACGGTAAACGTTAAAAAAAAATTACAAAATATTTCGTCAAAATAGCCCATATAGGTGTAAATTAAATTTACATTCGTCGCTATAAAGATAAAATTAGTTGTAGTTAGTTTTATCTATATCTCCGTACATCCCGAGCTGTAAAAATAAAATGTTTAATTAAAATGTATTTTATTTTAGCGTGTTTTATTCGTTTATAGCTGTTTGAAGTCCATTGTATAACAAAATGTATAAAATATTTCGGAAGTAGTAGGTTATTGCTGCTTAACCGAAAGAGATTTTTCACGTGAATTATGATTATATATATGCATATTTATTTATATTCACGAGTTTCGTGAAATCTCAGGCAATTATGACTTTAAATTTTATTATTTGTGTTCGTATAGAATTAATTAAAAATATTTCCATTTTGAATTAACGGTCTGAACCATCCCGATATCCGGAAATCACCGGTACCCTGAAGTATTAAATACTAATCGGGACCTACCGCATAAAGAATATATTTTAAAACTACGTATCCTAAACAATAGTAGAATTTAGTTTTTTATAAGTTTTGTATACTAACTGTCATAAGTGGATAGGTTTTAGATAAACTTACATTCAACATGTACTATGTTAGAAATGTGTTTAACGATAATAGCGATTAATCGAAAGTTACATTTTCAATACCGTGAAATTTATATTATTTGTAGTTATTTTGAAATCATTCGGACGCTATCGGTCATGCTCTAAATGTTTTATTTTTAGTATTTCTAATTTTTTTGGTTTCGAAAGATTTCTTTCTTTCGTTTTCATTTCTAAAGTCATTTTATTCCGAGATTTACGTGTTTTTAAACGTCGATTTTGTTTTCGATTGATATACTTATTTATTATATATATTTAATTCGTAACACATTGTTTATCTACTTGGGTCATTTCGTCGCAAATATTTCAATATTTATACTTTTATATTAATTTTTCGACGATTATTTTTATTATATTTTATCTTAATAGTTAAATTACGTGGCCAGCACATAGTTTTAGTTATTTTCGAAAACCAAACGTAAACAATTTTTAATTTGACTAACATATTAAATCGGGAGTAATTTTATACAGAAGAAATTACCCAAACGAAAAATTTATATATTTCATGCCTTAAGTTACTATTCATTTCACGAGTTCCTTCAATTTTCAATAATTATTTTGCCAATAAAACGCGTAATTATTTAAAACGGTTAAAACTACGGTTTTGTCCACCGTTTCGTTTATTTCTTTTAATATGTCGTTAATACACTCGTTTGTGTTACACCTGTTAATTTCATTTTGATTATTTACTTTTTCATAATTGATTTTCGGCGTGCCATCATTTCTCCGTCTTGAATCACCTTTTATTTTTCTTTATTATCAACCGCTTAAACGTCTAATTGTAAGTGATACCGTAGAATGGCATAGCAAATTTATTTCAAAGAAGGTAAGAACGTTTAAAATTAAATTTAGGCGATTTGGCGGTTAAATTTGCAGGTTTTCTAAGTAATTTTTTTTTGCGAGTCTTTCTAGCTTTTTTTGTTAACACGCTCTACGATTAATACGAATAAAATTATTTTAATTCGAACCTTGACCTACATTCATATAGCATTAAACGTTTGAAAATAAAAGTAAATGTAAAAAAAATGTAACATCGTAATCAAATACACAGATTTAGTATCGATGTATATGAGAACTAAACAAATTAATCATATTATCAATAAAATGTTAAAGAAATTGCGTTCATGGAATAAACGTAATTTTGTACACGAAAAGTGAAACGGTAAATGATCAATAGAATTATAATGTGCCGGATGAATCAAATTATAATTATTCGTTTAAATAGGAATTGTTCCTTGATGACATCGTTTCGAAACAAATAAATAAATACAAGGGCGAAACATTACGGTAACCTTTAAAATGTATATTACCAAGGTGTAAGTAATAATTAATTTTTATCAGGATTGTTCATACAGTCGTTTCCTGGTGACGAAATGAACATAGAAGGTGAGAAGGGCTCTTCAGGAGAATCAGGAATAGGTTCCAAACTTTGTGTACCTAAAAAAAAAACAAAATTAATTTTGCAAACGTAAAAATTAAAATCTAATGTATTCGTCGTTAAAAGACGAAATTATACAATTTGACAATATTTTATAATTTCTTAATTACCAACGAAATTGTTACCTCCGTATATTTTAACACTTTTAACGAATCGAAATTTAACGTTATAAAACAAAATGTTACGAAACTTAAAAAATTCTCCTTATCCCCGTGAAAACATTGAATAAATTATTTAAAAAAAAAAAAATTGAAAAATATAGTTAAAATTAATTTTCCGACCCATAAAAGGGCAAATAAAACGTATTCGGTGTATTACGAGTCGTTACCTAGGTAACCAAAGTCAGTGCCAGACTCTCTTGTACTGAAATAATGGTCAAATTCGCCAGATGTATAACTAAGAGATTGGTTGAAATCCGAATACTGCGTCCTATATTGCGCGTCGATATTACCTAAAAACAAAATAACGAATATTGCGATTTGATAGTCAACGACGTATTAACGGAATTAAGGGAGTCGATACCTAACAAAACGTAGCAAATATAAAGTTCGTCGATAATTATAAACATTAAATCACTTTTATAATATCGTTTTTACGAAACGAAATGAGCGATTGATAAATATAATACCGATACGGAAAAAATATTTCATTTCTGTATAAACATAGCCGTATGAATGGATTTAACAAATAGTGTTATAATTTTGTCAAAGAACAATTGAAAAACTACAATATGTTTATAAACATATTAAAATGTTCATGTGAAACAATACTGATCCTTAGATTCGCTGTTATCTAATTATAATTGGAAAGACGACGTAATATAATCATTTTTACACCGATATATTTATTGTCAACATTTCGTCGGTGTAAATACATTTTCAACGTTTTCGTAACACGTAATTGGTTTTGGCCAAAGCCAAACTGGTTTTTAAAGACCTCCTGTCAATGGTGTTTCTAGTGACGCGTAGTTATTATCGAATCTGCCGTCATTTTTTTAATATTTTGTAAACAACTCTGTTCTTATCATTCCTAGTATCGGAAATCACTCCGATTTAATTAGCAATTGTTGTTTTCTATATCGGCGCAATCGTTGTAATGGAGCCGTTCACAAATAACCAACCTATTAAATCGGAAACGTTACTAAACATAAATTTATAAGAATAAACGCGTTTTCATTGATAAATGACTGTTTTATCAATTTTTAAAAGTTGCGCACTTTATGGGACACCCTATGTTTAAATACCGTGACGTAAAAAATCACGTAAATAGGAAAAGTATGTAAAAAAATTAAAAACCATAAACGAAATTAGAAATTGTCAAATTCGATAACGTACGAAAGGATTTAATCCTATTTAAAATGGTCAAGGAAGTATAAAATTGGATAATAGTCAATATCGAACAATTTCTAAATTATTATCTTTATGAATTGAAAATAATGTAAAATATATTCGTTTGCTTCTAGTAAAAAATAACGTATGTAAACAATATCAGAAGTTCGTAATGAACTAAAGCTACAAACGCCATGTAGAGAATATAAACGAGATTTATACAGGGAATTAATGATAAATGTTGTTCCACATTTTTCATTTTCTACACCTTAACGTAAATTACTCTTCGGATACATTTTTTCGAAGAATATCGTAATTTCTTAAAACGAAATGATCAATGTTTTGTTTGATCGATAACTTTACCTTTATCGTAACGAATATAAAACAACCCGTACAATTATTACACGTAAATATTTACAAAACACAACGTTCGTACCAAAGAAAATGTGTTTACAATTATTGACAAACTGTTGAGATAGGAAAGAAAAATGGAAATCTTCAAAGCTTGGAGTTGACGTAAGAATAATTGGATGGAGACTACGATATTACCTTGGATAGGCGTGTCTTCCGATATTAAGTATTGACCAATATCATAATTATAATACGAATTTTGTACCATCGCGCTTGATTCATCTAAAAATAATAAATAACGCGCTTTGTCAGAGTCAGTGCTCTAATAATGAGAGATTTTCTAAACGATATATATGTATATAGTAAATAATTTGTTCAACCATAGTTAGTGTGTCTTATATTTTCGAATTATCGTTTTTATTAATCGCGACCTTTATTATAACAGTAATAACTCCAAAAAAAAAACAAGCAGATAGTGACAAGATTAATTTTACCTGCATTTTGTGAATATATCGGCGATTGCTGAAAATTCCAATAGTTCTCCATATCTAAGCAAGATAAAAAATTAAAAATAAATACATTTGCATCGTCACTAAAACGCTGAAAAATCTAAGCGATTGTTCCCTTTTAATGTTATTCATTATTACTCGGTTGTCCCTGGTCGAAAGGGAATTGGGTTAAGGCGGAAACGCTACTTTGACCAGCATCAAACGAATATTCGGATGGATTGATAAAATCTGTATAAATAGGGAATAAATTTAAATATATTAACGTATTCAAATACGTAAATCTCATCATTTTACAGTTAACAGACAACATCGATGTTTTGAGGTAAAATCGTAGTTGTCTAATTTCGCAAACTTTACGTAGGCATTTCAAACGATTTCTGTAAAACGTATTGTTTCGAAAACCAAAAAACGTATTTCCCGACGCGCTTTCGTCGTTATTTGTTAACTATTACCGGAATCGAATTTTTTTTCACGAATTTTCTTATACTTAAAAAACAAACGTTAATACTTTTAGTCGATTAAACATATGCGCGTCCTATTACTACGCGCTCTAGTCATCTATACGCGGATAGCAGCGTCAGAAACGCGCGATTATTTCATCGGGACAAAACAACGTCCGATTGTCGTTGTCGGTGCGCCGAAAATACCGCCGTTACGTCTCCAGTCGCGTAATTAATCGTTAGTTACCCGGTTGTTGATAGACGAAGTCTTGGTTAGGGAAAACGTTGCTACTTTGTTCGTCGGCGTGTGGATTTCCTAACGACGAACTGGAACTTTCGACGTATATTATCGGGTCTTTTAAACGGGCTTCGACTAACGCTAGAAAATAAACATTATGTTTAGCCAATGTCAATAATTGACGAAACGAAATCGGTTTAACGCAATACAATAAACATATTGAATAATGTTCACGTTTTAATCTTAATTACGCGAAATAAACGGTCGATATACATATCCTACTGTCGTGAAATAAAAACGACACGTTAATACCGAATCACTTTTGTCTAATTGTCTTTGAATTGGCGAACGTCACGTAGCAAATCTAAACGCGTTTTTAAACCCGTATTATTTCGTCGACGATATATTATTGTCATATATACGTTCGATATTCATTCGTCGTTGTATATTACCGTCCGATTAGGTTTCGTTTATAAATATACGTTAAGATTTAAGGCTATTTATAAAACTTGTTCAACCGGTTACTTGAATGGTACGTCGAAAATGTGAAATATTAGAGAGGGCTATTTCCCCGGGAACCGTAGACAAATTGTACAGAAAAAGCGATGGTATAAACAAAACGCGTTCGTCGTGTGTATTAATCATTACGTGGTCCTTGTTGGTTGGCGGTGATTTGGGCAGATGAAACGTTGCCGGTCGGATGGTCTGATGACGTCAATGGATCAATTACATTGAGATTGTTGCAATACGTTTCCGGGCCGATTATACTATTTGGATCTAAAAAAAGAAATCCTACGCTTTACCAGAGTCGATTATTGCCATCGAATTAGTTCGAAACTTGATATAGTTAACGCGAAGCTTAAACTTTGACCAGTAATTAACAATTTCATTTGTTATCATTTCAATGTACAATAAGCGTATCAAATCGTAATACATACCCACAAGTAATACGAATTTGGAGATCAAGTCTAAATAATATCCTCTCGCTACATCTACGTGAACATGTAAATAAACATGTTTACGCCTTTCGTATTTACGAATATCGGGTAACGTATAAAATACAAATTATATATTATATGGCTATGTTATTTCACCTACATAAAACTATATACTATAACTATGTAATTCGTTATTTTATACATTATTCGCAAATGATAGATTATGTGGTAAATAGTATCAAAATTAAACGGACTTAATTGACTTATGATTTACATATTTGTACGAATTTTTATATCGTTAAGTATTTAATTGTTTTACTCGATGCGAAAAATAAAACGTATTATATTCTTAAAAATGTAATTATTAAGCTCGTTCATCATTCGTTCGAATATAATTTGTTGTAAGACGAAAAAACGGAATTGTTATTTCTTTAAAACGAAATTTTATAAACGGATACGAGTATGCTTACCGTTCATGAGCCTTGAAACATCTTTATTATTTTCGAAACAAAAAACAAATATAAATTTATACATTTGAATATAGACGAAGTTCCGTCATTTGGGCGTATAATTGAGTTACTGAAATAAACTACCACTATATAAACGTTTACGATAAAGACTTATGTATTTAATATTTTTCAAAGAATTTTCATTCTTAATACATACGGAACGAATTTAATATACGAGAAAATAAAAAAAGAGTTATTCGAGCGTCGCTAATATATCTATTAATTTTATTGATCCGATCCATCCTTATATGAAACAAATGACGCTTAACAAATTTAATTTTCTGAATTAAGAAACCACAATATTAATAATTGTACGGAATACGTTAAAAATTTTATGGTCGGTTATCAAAATATGTTAAAGATTCTTCGGTAAGACATAAAAATATGTTTAAGATTCTACGGTCGGACGTAAAATGAAATTAATAGAATGCAACTTTACGAATTACTCGTAATATATAATATAAATATATATATATATAATAATTTCGAAGTAAAATCGTTCGCTATACATTCAAACTTCTCGATATTAAAAATATGGTAAAATATTTACGTTTTAAACTTATATGGTGACACTATTTGTTTTGGAAATTAATTGAACGTAATTTACTCACGTAATCTATGATATCCGTAACTTAGCGCCACCAAGGCATCATGTTCAACTAAACATTAAAAAACCGATTAAAAATTGAATACCTACGATATTTCTAATTAATTAGATAGGAATATATAGGATAAAATATTATACATATATTTTTACTCGATAAATTAGCGTAACATAAAACAGTTTCATACTTGAATATCCTACATTTTTCATTAAAACTAGAAAATAGTACTATCGTTAAAATAATTCTACCTATCATACTGTATATCCGATTTCGTTAACAAATTTAAAACCATAATTTACCTTATGTATTACATTTGTATTAGAAGAAATTATGTTAATCTTTCTGTTACGTATTTTGCGTAAAAGAAAATCAAGGGCGAAATGTTCGTCCGGTTGTGGTTATTTAAAATGCACGTAAATCAGTTTATACGACATTTTGGATTCGACGTATTAAAGTACTTAAAGTTTTATAAATGTTGAAATATACGATATTGCGACGTTTATTTAATTACCGTCACATTTCTCTGATTTTTGGTTATCGTTTGATATTGTTAAATAATCTAGAATAATAAATAACAGATTAATTTTTATTACGAAAAACGTTTAGGTGCGTTTGATTATACGCCAATCAATTTACAAATTACTCGTAGAACGCGATAATTATTATTTTAGGCACTTTTAATCTACTATTTTACGGTTAACATATTTACACCGCTTTGTATATATTTGTATAATACGTCGTTTTGTTAAGCCTGTTTCGTGTAAATTAGAATACATAGCTGTAGTGTATGTTTTACGTAAAAAATAAATACCGAGTGTTGAACGTAAATCCTTTTCGTTCGCTCATTACGGCCGTAATTTTAAACAATTTTACAACGCGTGCGTTAATTTATTTCAAACTATAGTTTTGACGATTCATTTTTTTTCGACAATGTACGTTTAATATATACCTCAAAAATTAATTTGAGGTTGCGCTGCGTTAGAATAATCATGATAAACTTTAAACAATCGTATTTAAAACGCCGAAATATACGAGTATATATATATATATATATTTAGTTATTTATTAATTTATTTAAAATCGTGGCAAACCTGATATTTTAAGCATACACCAGTCTTTTGGCCCGAGAAGCACAGTTTCATCGTAATCTAAATATTCGGTTCGGAATACGATTATTTCGCAGTCTTCGAGTAGTTATCACATTTGTTTATGAACGCTACATACCATAAACGATATTATTATAGAGATAGCTTATATATTTTTCTACGTTCTCTGAAAAATTCACGTTTATTTCAACGATATCAGTTGTTTTCAAACGAAAAACGGAATATTACTCTGTATTTCCTAACCAAACGTCAAGCGTAAAAAATATCCACTCGGTATTTAAGTTATATCGTACAGATTCAATAAACCTAATTATATTTATTCGTATTTATTTACACCTACCGTCGTTTATACTATAAATATTTACTAGAATCGTGAATACAAATTCCTTTATTAATATTAATAGACGTGTACCCGATTACGTTTACGAAAAAAAAGAAAACCGAATTATCGCTCCGATCCGTAACGTACACGCCAATTTATAAACCGGCATTAATATAAGCATATAATTCGTTTCACTCGCGCCAGCCACGGTGCATAATAACGGTTATATTTAATATTACGAACGTTAAAAATTAATCGATTCGAATAATGTACCAATCCCGGTCAATCGACGATACATATCGCCTTAAATTACGCGACAATGTAGAATTTTCGTAACGATTAATACGTCAAAACGAATAATTGTACGTCTACTCGTGGCGACAATCTCGTTGTTTCAATTAAGTCGATTCGCCGGAATTTTTTATCGAAATAGTCGAAAGCGTGTCGAATGTAAATCGATAATAAATTACTCACTGTTATAATATATATGTACGAACGCCATTAAACCAGTATCATTTTCTATAGTGCGAAAATTACACGACAGTTTAATATTATATTGTTTAGGATATATACATATGTAATTTAGGCGACGTCCGTTAAAAATACAATTAAACTATGATTATACGAAACTGCACACGCATCCGTGCGTATATATGTATTATTTTCTTTACACAGTATAAATATACGCGAATGAATATATTATACTAACGGTTCAGCTTAGCGATATTTGTCATCGAATCTAAACGTCGATTCGACATAAATAATTATTAATACGCGCGTATTCGATTAAAACCGTACCGATTAAATATATTTATCGCGATATAGTACGTATATTCGAAGTCTTTATCCGCGCGTTTCGCTACTAAACGCCTGTTCCGATATAATTCTTAGCGAATTTCGAAAAATCTAAACGTTATAAAAATAATCGCCAAAAACGAACGGCCATATAATCGATATTATTAACGAGAATCGTCCGGTCACAATTGTGGTCAACATTTAGAGCGCGTCGTTCGGGATTGTGAATTGTCTCACCCAACGCTGGGCGCGCTATCCGGTAACAGATATTCGACGCAATCTTACGCGAATAACACGTACGTATAATCGCCGTAAAATAAACGACCCTAATTATTCCTATTCGTTAACGTTATCCGTGATCACGGGTACAGTGTTGTCATAATAAACTTGACGATCGTTATATAAACGGTTTCCCAATAATACCCGTAGTGATCTCGAATAATATTTTAATACGGAAAAAGTGAGTTGGTCGACTGAAATTAATCGAAACCCTTAGCTCGGTTCAATGTCCCCGTAATTGTTACCCTTGTATGTTTATTCCCCGGACGAAAGTATTACGACGAATAGGAAATACATCTGTGACGTAAATGAAATCACGTCGTTATGTATACAAAAACGGTTTGCGTGGTCTTTTCCAAATATCGTTACTATTAAAGAATTTTCCAATAATTTCCCAAACGACTGTTCAAAATTACGAATAATGTACTAACGATGAAAGCTAATTTTAATGAGGAAAATGCGCGCCACGGCGACGAATAAATGTATAAACAAATTTGGCGATTAATAAACTCACTCCTATTTTCAGCAGTTACATATTATTAAAATCAAACGTTTATATCTTACTAAAGTTTACGTTAAATGCTATTTTACGGATTATTATAAATAAATTATACGCGCGCGCGCGCGTGTGTATGTGCGTGTGTATGTAGTAGTAGTTGTGTTTAAAAAAGTTTGCAATCAATATTCTTACTTAAACATTCTATAACTATAGAGAATAAAATATTTTATATTAGTATTTTCGTTTCAAATATGCGTTGGCCAATAGTAAGCTGAGACCATTGTAAGTATTACAAAACGCTTTTGGTCCCATTGCATTGGACTTCTCTGAAAAAAAATTGTAATGATTATAATAACGTTACGCTTTGCGAAGCGTCGTTACTTTATGAATGGAGATCAACCAACCGAGTTAGTCTTTAATTGGGTATACTTTATACGGCGCTGTATAATATTTAATATTGAATAGCGTTCTTATTATTATCTTTATGAATAAAACATCATTTGTCGCGCTGCGAAATATGTACGTCGAATTTTATTGAATTCCGTATGAACATTTTTGAAAACGAATTCAGTGGTTTGTAAATGAATAACGGTAAAACTTTTCCCGTGTAAAAGAAATACGGAAACAATAATGTGTATTACATAATATTTTACAACGATGGGCGTACGCGTCCGATGTTGTAATTTTTATATTTCTATACCGTAACAAATGCCAAAAATATATGCTTGTTTCACTCGTCATCGTAATCTAGTCGATACGTACCAACATACGGTAAAATATGATCATAAACGTACAGGTAATATTCCTTCACCGAGGCTAAAAACATATGTAAATAATTATAATTTTGGACGAACTCATATATATATATATTATTTGGTATTATAAATCGATTTTCTAAAAATACTTATCGAATTCGTGGCGTGAAATACGTTAATTGTACGAAAACAGGTTTAACGGATCGAGACGATTTTACCAAGGTAGTAAATTATTGGGCGTCGAAATTCCAGCGAAAAAAATTGAATACATTACGTAATGCGAAATATAAATATCGCGAAATGAACTTGAATTAAGAGTTTGTGTTAAGAATGGAACACTGAGCTCGTGTAAGAACTTTCCAATTCCCTAACAACGTTTATAGAGCGGTAAAGTATATTTCGCCCCCGAACACAGCAACTTGCCTGAATAAGGAAGTGAATTGTATCGATAGTCAATAAACGCCTTGACCATATGGTAAATCGAATAACGTTTGAACGGATTAAATTAATACGAAATTAACGTTTAATGTAAGTTTGTTTCTACACGCGTATTTCGTTTAAACGAACGTTTAATATTCGTAAACAGAAATACGATCTCGTGTTCAATTTCGTTATTAAATATAGTTGGTCGAACATTCGGAACTAGTATTGGCCATTTCGATATTAGCGTATTGAAAAAACGTATACGTACTATTTATGCTCCTTTTAACGACTTTTATATTTAAAATAAATAAAATTCCGTTATTTCGATACGTATTATACAAGTTTTAATAGTTACGCGATTTGATTACAGAGAGTTGAGCTTCTAACAAATGTTTACGACTTCTTATTTTCCCAATGTCATTCTCGTGATATATGGTACACAATTTGTCAGGATTGTAAATCAACCGATTTATATTTAAACGAAAATTGCTATCGAAAGAATAATTAAATGTAATTTACGTACCTATATTTAAATATCCATATTCGAGTGCTGAACTAGCACTGCCATATACTGAAAAAAAAATTGAGCGAAAATTCGATTCGTGCGATACTTCCAATTGACTAAAAATATACGATTTATAAGTGTAAAATACTATCGGTCGAATAAGATATTTTCAACTCTCGTATTATTGCGTTCAATTACAATGAGATTATTTACGTGAATATCCGGAATTGTAAAATATACCTAGAAAATAGTTAGATTATAAATTAAATTTTACATAATTGTACGTGCAGTATAGTAACAGAATAAAAATTATAATTATCGTTATGTACGAACTTTATACGACAGTAATTATATTAATAATTTCTACGTATCAAATCACGAGTTAAAATCGTTTTAACCGAATAGGATCGCAATCCGAAAATTAGAACGAAATCGACGCAAATTTTATGTATCGTACTTATCGTATTGAAATTCACACAAATGAAGAGTCAATACAAATATATATAAAATGACGGGACGTTGAAGAACTCCATAAATTTTACAATTTTAAATACACGATATCGAATTATTTGTATAATTACTTTCACAGAGATATTTCTCGTTATTTACATTATAATGGACCAATTCTATAATAAAACAATCAATAGTAGCGTCGTAATTTATATTTTTTATAAACGTAATACACTTAAAATTATACGCAAATAATCTTTAATTACGGTTCGATACAGGCCAATGATCAAAATTTGAAATAATTAATCAACTATAATATACATATATACGATAAACCTATTTATGCTGAATTATATCATTTTGCGTAATCAGTCGTTCGAGTTAAACTGTATTTATTATAAACTGGGGGAAATAACTGAAGTGTATATTGAAGGTAAAAGAAAATAGATTCTGACCGTCGAGTAAAATCATTTTCACGCGTACGCGCGGATGTATTTTCAATTTTTTTTTCAGGTTGTACGTATATTTCTCGAATTCGAATTAAATTTTGAACGATTTATTTTCTTCACCTACTCTTCATTTACCTTATCGCGTAATATTAGAAAATAGTAATACACTCTTACTAGTATAATCGCGAACGTCGAAATATAAATTCGTGTATTTGAAACGATTACGAACCCTTTATATTTATCTCGCACCATTTAAATGGATTTAGAAACATGTCGTCCTTGTGAACTAACAATTAAACGTTTCAGTCCATTAGTTCCGAATACATTCGCGCTCGTACGAATTTATTAAAAGTAATATAAATACGAACGATATTAAAAATACATACTCAACAACACTTCTCTAATGATGTGTTTGAAATATTCGCGTAATACAACTAAAAATGTTTAAAAAATGTGTTACGGCGGTTATAACTTATCATCGAGAACAACATAACGTTCGACGTTTTTTTAACTAAAATATCGAACGTAAAATGCGTCGAATAACTAATTTCTTATTTGAGAGCAATAACGTTTAATGTTTGTAAAATTAATGCGAAAGCAACACGCGTTACCATGTTCTAAAAAAAAATGGTACCTTTTATGGAAGCACTTAAAACACGCAAATTGACTAGAAAAACGAAAAAACAATTCGTTCATAAATAGAATATATATATTTATTTATGAGTTCTCAACGAGGTAGTATAAATGTTTCGTGTTCCTTAATATACACGACGATATTCCAACGAATTGTTGGTATATACGCAACCAATAATCGTAATATAAAATCACGGTCGTTAATTACACGGTTTCGTTGTGGCTAAACGATGTAACGCGATTCTAACAATATAATATAGCGGAATTTCGTATTTAAGTATATTTTGAGGGAATCCGAAATCCATAGTGATTTACGTTCCGCAAATATAATGACGAAAAATCAACGACCATCGTCAATTTAATCAGTCAATTTACCAACGCGCGGCACGTTCTTTTGTCAATGTGAACTACTGCCGCCAATAACGAAAAAGTCATTATTACAACACTCACGGTAAAGATACCCATATGTAAATGCCGCTGTGCTATCAAAGTCCTCTGTATGGGGAAAATTATACGTCAGTTTCTATTGAAATCGTCGGTGTTTTAATTGTTTTGGGCGTTCGGAATCAACGATTATTTTACAGACGAAGTTTACAACGAACGGTTATCGTCCGTTTGGGATTATCAACTTTGATTCCAAACCGAAATCAATCGTTTTCTCATTATATACGACTGTATGAATTACGATAAAATTACGTTCTACACGCTAATACGTATAAACAAAATACATATAACGGTAATAGACTAACCTTTTATCCCTCCAAATTTTGTGATTTCATCTAAACGATAATTCGATAGGTATAAAATGTTTATTTACGTCCATAGAATACTTAAATACATTGGCATATTATATTTGTACGTGACGTTAAATTTATAACACGTTCGAATCGATAATGAAATAGACAACGATATTCGTGTGTTCCTGGATGACGAGTGTACAATCCAAACAATAACGAAAAATGACACGGGCTATCGACATTTATAATTATGATAAACGAAATTACGATTTGAAACATATAAGGCGATAAGTTCTCGACGAACTATAGTGATTTCGAATATTATTTTGACAAATATCATTTCCACGAACGTTGAATTAGAACGATTAAAACGATATTGAAATAATATTTACGCCGTCCACCGACTATCGTATTTTCGAAATTGATTTTTTTGAATAGCGTGACCTTCGCTTGTAAAAAACATTGTTCTCTAACATTAGCGACAACTATAGGATCACGAGAAAAATGTTTCGCGAGACCACAAATGAAACCAAAACAAAGGTGTTTAACTAACGTAATCCGTGTGTTCATCAGTTGTTTAAATATTGTGTTTGATTCACGACAGAATATTTATTTTGTTGTTTTGAAAACCGTCGTCATTGTATACGTTGGTAAGTATAAAAGTAAAAAAAAAAACCAAACCGATCAACGAATGCCATGAATATCGGCGGGCGTCTGTCTAGCTATTGTATTACGCGTTTACGGAAGTCGCCCATGTCCGAAACCAATACGTGTAATATATTACCGGGTCGAAGCATTTTTCGGATCGTTACGATGACACTTAAAGAAACTTCTGGAAAAATCGAAACCCTTGTTGACTATTGCACCGACTGGACGCAATTCGCTAACGGAACGCAATTCGTGTCATACGCACACCGAATCTACACACGAAAGTGGGCACGGACAAAATAGAAGAAAACCCCTCGTGATAAAAAAACTATGCGTTCTACGCTTCACGCTGTGTCTGAAATGCAATAATAAAATAGCCTACGTTATTTATATCAGTTTATATATATATACGTATATTTAGAGTATAGTGTTAAGTAATACTTAGGTAACTAATTATCTTACTTAAACAAACTGAAAAAAATTTAAAAAGATATTTATTCTTATAAAATATAAATGTACGTATATATCGTTAGTAATAAATGTTTTAAATTTAAAAGAATACACACGCACGCACATATATTCACAATAGTTAATTACGTAAAATAAAATGCGTATATATTTTAAATAATCGTATATAATACGTGTGTGCGGGTAATAACGTTAAATAATAAACTATTATAACGCTCGTATATATTAACGTAAAAGCCATTTGACGAATATACTTTGTGTTAGTTTAATTTTTAATATTCGAGTCCAATGAAATTAATAGTATGTAACAATATCGACAATTTTTTATAAAAAACCATTTCATACATGCATGTTTCGATAAAGAGTCTTGGGGAGCTAGAAAAAATTCGCAAATTAAACATAATCATTTCACACGCGTACAGTGTCGATAGCCGCCGGAAGAATTACACTTTTGCGTATAACTGGCTATCGAACGATATTATTTTTAATATTCTTCGTGGCGTCAAATTATGAGCACATTTTTGTATTTAACAAGGAATACGATAAAACTGTCGATCGTCGATTAGATAATACGCGACATTAATCGTTAACGTCTAATAATCATAACAAATGTATAGACAATATCATTACAAGCTTCGAAGTGTATTGTATTTTAAATAACATCGAAACTTTTGTACGCCCTAAATGTTATTAAATATATAAATTATAGTTACGGTGAGCGTCGGAGTGATAAATAATAGTAAATATGACACTTATTATCAAAGTTAAAACGTAGATGGTTTTAGCGGAAACCATGTTGGTTGCTTTTTCGTTATAGTTAACACTAGCACTTTGTTCACAATTCGGTAACCGCTTTTGTTTAAGATTCAACGAATCTCGAGAAAACATTATCCCGAATATATATATAATAAATAAATTGTACATTAAAGTTTGCTTAGGTGAACAAATACCGCCGGTACGTATGTATAAGTATAATCACAAGAGTCGACCGAAACGCGTACATTTTTATAAAACTCGAAACAACTATTCACGTACATTTAAATTGCGGTATAATTACGGGAACTAATTCCATATCTGAAAGGCAGTTATATTCAAGTCCGCGTGAATCAAACGTTTACGTGGTCGGTATCTAAAAACAAAACACGGTCGAAATTCCGAACGGTATTCATATTGGATATTAAAAATTGATCCGTGTCCAGGAGTTTATAAAATATCGTTGTACGTATCAACCGTACCGGGTCAACTAACACATAGATAACGCATACGCAAAAATGCGTAGGGAATTAGCGCCACCTAGGTTTCGATAAATGTTTCTGTTTCACATACGAGAAAACGTTGTTCGGCTACATAAATCCGCGATATAATTGCACGCGTTCGTCGAAAATTATCGGTTTTAATTTTGAAGAAACGAATTCGTTTCGGTGGCTTTTCGCGATCAACGTTATTTAATCGAGTACCTATGTACCTAAGGCGAAAGTCGTAAATCGTTTTTTTCGCGTTAAGCAACGAGCGCGTTTTTCGATATTGTTTACGCTCTGCCAAAAACTGTAGTCGGTTTTATAATAAACTATCGACACGAATATAACAATAAATGTGCGTTACACCAACGGCGATTACAAAAATCTTCGACAATTAAAACGTACACCGACATCGACAATTATGAAAATATTGCCATAAGCGTTTAAACCGTAATAGTGTAACGTCTAGACCGTAACCGATAAATGTAAATTATGCGTATTACAAATCGCCTATCGAAGTAAACCAATATGGATAATTTAAACCGAATCATTTAAAAAACAAAACGTTCACTATCACTTTTGATATTTTATGATTTCTATATCGATCGGTGATTTCGATTTTTAACGGATTTTTACGGTAACGAGAATTCGTTAAAACTCGTTTTATTTCGAGTACCGCTTTATACAATCACCAGCAGGTAAGTCGGCAGTACATTCATTCGGTTCCGTTGTAAAATAAATTACGATAATTTGCCTATTACGAAAATAATAAATTTAATCGACGATATTGAGACTCGTATAACGATTTTGAACGGCTATACTTATTAATCATGTATTCAGTACTGTCGTTCGAGCATGATACGCAATCATCGAGTATTATTTTAAACAATTTCTTATAAATATTTAAAAATATTCGTTCAATTTTCGCACATGAACGGGAGTTTCGGAGGTTTTTTCGTTCCAATTGAACAAAATTAAAATAATAACGTCGAAACGCTACATCTTAATGGAAACTGTTTAAATATTGGTCAGGTTTAACCTTTTTCTGACAATATTTTTGTATAATATCCGCTATACTTGATGATTTATGTTTTTTGTCTACACTTTTATAATTTCATTAAAGTCGACGAATATTTTTTTATATATTTTTTGTTTTCCTTTTTTTTCTTTATTTCGGAAATTTTTATTTTTTTGGGCATATTATGAGGAGAGAAGATTCAGAAGCAGTAAGAACAGTTATGAAATTGAGTGTGGAAGAAAGAAGAGGAAGAGAAAGACCAAAGAAGAAGTGGCCAAACACGATTGAGGAGGATATGAGGATTACTGGTGTGTGCGTCGAGGATGTGGGAGATCGGGGCATATGGAGGTTTAAGACTAAGGTGGCCGACCCCAAATAGATGGGAATAAGGCGAGGATGATGATGATGATGATGATTTCGGAAATTTTTATAATTAAAGAATATTTCGAAAACGGTACTAATAGATGGAATTTTATTGAATGATTTTGGGCTACGCTTATTCATTAGAATGAATTGTAACAAATTAGCTATAGTAATAATAGCTATAATATACTGTATAATAGTAATTATTGAATTAATTAAATAATTACTCGACAATATATAAAAAACGTTACTTAATAAAAAAGAAACGTGTTCTTTCAGAACGCATTATGGATATATTTTACAATTAAATTTTGTCGCGGTGTTATAGCACTATACAATAGCTGAGAAATAGATAAATTCGAGTCAATTTCTATCAAAATTTAAATTGCGCTCGTCAAACGTCTTTGTAGCTCTGTTGATCAACACGTTATAAAGAATATTTGTTCCGAATATTCAAAAGATATTAAATATATATATAAAAAAAGGTCGCTAGTAACACCGAAACTAAATACGTATTTAGTATAGATGTATCTTAAGAATAATTATCATATTTCCAGCCAATAATAAAAAAATCCCTATTACCCAGTAAAATTTATTTCGTACAAGAAAAACTTGACAACAGGCTCTCAATCAACACAAAAAAATCGTTATAAACGAATGTATCGGATTATTATCAATAATATTATTTTGATACTTTTTATTATTATCGACATACTTGTTTTTAATATTATTTACAATTTTACGCTATTATGGAAAACTTTAAATATATGCTAATAAAGTACATTAAAGTAACGTGAAAGTTATAATTAATTTCAATAAGAGATTCATAGTTGGTACGAAATATTAATAATAATCTGATGAATAAATGAGAAAAGGTAATAAGAACGCGGCATCAGAGATATTAGAAAGTAATTTCGAGTTTGATAAAACTAAAAGAAAAAAAATTAGTTAAGCACCGCGATATGAGTAATGAAACACGAATTAAGAATAAACGAAATGGTTCCTAAACACTATACGAGAATAAAATAAGAAATTTTTTCAAAGTTTAAAAACTTCGAAATTCTGTTCCGTCACTTGAAAATGTCATTAGACAATTGAATAAGGACGCAAATTGCTTTTGTACTTCTTACGAGGTAAATAAAACGTTTTAGTTTATATTACATAATTAGTTTAAGGCCGAGCCGAATTAGTTTTTGAATTGGGGATCAATACCGCCCATAGATGTAGATCCTTGTGACGGGTCGTAATGAGCATAGTACTCCGGATATTGTTCGTCGGAATAATCTAAAAAAATTAAAAAATAGCAACGTAAATTACACATTGCCGGTTTCAATTACAAAAAAAATATGAAGTTGGTTAATAGTTAATATCGAGTCCGATATTATGATTACTGTTTTCGATTAATCGCGACACATATTTAGAACAACTTTCAAAAATCTCGTTAATCATTACTAAATTGGTTTAGGCCGAAGTCCAATTGATTCATGAATGAAGGATTTTGACCTTCGGCGTATGAGGGTCCCGGTAATTGACTGATATCCATGTACTGTTCCGGATTTGGTACACCGGAATAATCTGAAAAAAGGAACCAATAACCGTGACACATCGCCGGATCCGATTACTTAGGAACGAGTGAAATCAAAATCGAGTCAACTGTCGACAAAATATATTGGGAATAGTTCAGACAATAATCGAATTTCGAATAAAATTTCTATCAGAGTTGATGGCGACATTTATTCGAACAACGACAAGGAAAACCAATCGGATTGATCGTGACTGGCTTAATAATACCTGCAGCTTGCAGAATTGTTGGCAATCCACTCATATCCGAATACTGTCCCTGATTTTGTACGTACTGAAAATCTAAAATGGTTTTGATAGAAATATACGGTATAATACAATAATGAAAAATAATGTTAGAGTGGTTCATGAACGAAGGGATCAATTATCCGACGATACAATACGCGTATTACGTTATCGCAACTTTCAATTTGGGCAATAATTACAATTGTCTATACAAAACCAAAGTAACGTAGGTAGGTCATATTGCAAACCCGACGTAATGAATAAAAACGAGTATTAGTAAACGTTTAATTAATTGCGCGAAACGCTATTATTTTCTCGTTATTCTTCTAAATTATATATATATATATTGATTAGTACTTGATTGGTTTTGGCCCGATCCCAATTGGTTTATGAGTAAAGAATTTTGATCTGCGGCGGTTTGAGATTCCAGTAACGATTTCAAGTCCAGATAGGGTTTCACGACTGGTGGACCGGAGTAATCTAGAAAATAAATGGACGATAATTACGCTCAATTACTTACAATAAAGCGCGCGAAGCGTTCTAGTTCTTAAGAAAATATCGTTAATTGGACAATAGGCGCGACATGGAATACGGTTATAAAAATTGCTTTTGGACGTGTACGTAAGCCAAACAGATTTGTCGCGACGGGCTCGATATTACCTGCGGCGTAAGTGGATTCTGGAAATTGATTGAAATCGCCATAACGTTCCGGATCTTGAACAAAGAGAAGAAAAATGTTCGCGCGTATACGAAGTGCTAATCTTATTAATAAAATACGTTCGCGCGATTAGATTTGAAAATAAATGCAACGACCCGCGATAGCGGAACGGAACACCAATTTCCCCGACAATAATAAAGCGCATAATAAACTTTATAATCGACACTCGTTCCTCTAAACGCGTTTATTTTTTGATTCGCCGTCCTAAATAAATACATCTTCGACGTATTATATTCGTCATTACCTAATTCGTTAAGCACAGAATCAAACTGGTTTGTGTTCATAGGATTTTGTTCACTATCAAATGTAGATCCCAGCAATGGGTTGAAATACGCATAGTCTTCCGGATATTGCACGCTGAAATAGTCTACAAACAAAAATACAACACGACAATGTTTAATCGACGATTACTCGAACACATGCCGAAACTATCGCCAGCTTTGTACGGCGAAGCGGGATGGAGTGGACGCGTACATAGAATATTCCACGAAGTTACGAACGGCGCTATCTACTCGCCACGACACCCGTGTTGAACGTATATTACGCGCTTTAGTCAGACTATAATAAATATAATTTGGACAATATACTTCGTAGAGTTCGAATTATTGTATTTTTAGATCAAAAACTATGTCGGAATAAAAACAGGCTGAACGTTACCTGCGGCATTTGTAGATCCTGATGGTTGATCGAAATTACTATTCTGTTCCTGACCTTGTAAAACGGAATAATCTGAAAAGTTATCGGCGTGGGTGACATTAATACGAAATAATAACGTTATTCGCGCAATTATGGTTTTGTGTGATTAGGCTCGAAAACAATTTCAATGGTCCGCGAGAGCGTAACGGAAGACCAATTACTATAAACTATTACGTAATTGTAGGCGTAATATTATTTAAACAACCCGAGCCGTAATTGCTTAATTAATATTATAAACGCCAGATATATTATATCTAACACCAAATATATATATATATATATATATATACGCGTCATATATTGTACGAATCGGTGTAAATACTTAAAATTTTTATTCGTTGTTCCGTATAAATGAACGTGTCACTCGTCATTACCTAATACGTTTTGGTTATAATCGAATTGGTTTGTGTTTAAAGGAATTTGGCCTCCGGCTGATGTAGATCCCGGTAAAAAGGTGGAATTCATATATGGTACGGGCTCTTGTGTGCCGGATTAACGAAAAAAAAAAAACAACAATTAGTACACTTTACCAAGTTTCGTTACTCACGAATAGATTATAGGACATAGGTACGTTCGTTTCTAATAAATTATGGTAAATAAAAGTTGTTCAATGGTCGACATTGAATAGGGTTTTAATAAACGTTTTTTAGAGAATAATTAAATCAAACCCGAACGAGTTTACCGCGACATTAGAATTTGTAAATTATATTAATTGATCGAAATCACGATAATCGTCGATAAATATCGCAGAAAACGATAATTATATTTCTATAAACGGTATTTGCATAATTAGGTACGATAATAAATTCGGTGATTTGTAAAAGCGTCACGGGAGAACAATTGCTTCACACTTCAACATGGGTATAAGAAGAGCTTTCTATAATAATAATAGTAATAATATAATAATCTTTTTTTTAAAAAGAAAAACAAATTCGCGGTCGCTTGATAAAATTTGTAAACGCGCGATCGTAAATATAAACTGATTTAATATAAATATAACTAAACGTATTATTTTTTGTTCTTTTAGCTATCGATCCAATTACGTTTATTTGTTTGTTCGCTAATCTAAATATACCACATCGATGTATTATTACCTAATTGGTTAAACTGGTTCATGTCTGATAGAATTTGACTTTCATCTACAGTGGCAAATTGTGACGATTCATTGAAATCCATATATTCCTGGCCTTGTGCACCGTATACGCCTAAAAAAGAAAACAAATTTCAAGTAAATTTTCCTATAAATTAGGTATAAAACGTGTTGATCCAGGACAGTGTAAAATAATTATAAGTCGAACAATAACTGATATTCATAACGGTTATTGGTTACGGTTTTCGAGAAAAAAGTAAGTTAAACCCCAACGGGTTTGCTCGTTGTGAGTTTGGTATTACCTGCGGCGTCATCATTTAAATATTCAAAATATCCCTGATTTTGAAACGATGAAAATCCTAAACAATTTTCAAAATTAAACAATAATTTCATTCGTATAAGTCCGTAGTTACGCGTCGTCGTACCTAATTGGCTTAAGTCATCGCCAAACTTATTTGTGATTGAGGAACTTTGACCTTCTGTGGGTACAAATCTCAACGAGTGAATGGCATTCCAATGTGAACCCGGATCTTCATTAGGATTATAATAGGGTTCTTTTGCTTTTAAAAAGTTCCAATAATTAAAACAATTACGCTCTGTTAGTCTTTACCCGTTAATTGAGATTAGCCAAAAATTGGATAAAGTAAATACGAAGTTCGACAAGAATGAATTATGAATTATGTTCGAAATACTTTCTTCGCGAATAGAAATTGTTGATACGCGTATGATATGATATGAAATAATCGTTTTATTTATATACGAACATAGTCGTGTGCTCAGATTTAAAAATAAGTTCAGCGGTTTTTGAAAATGTAACGGAAAACCCGTTATTATACGTTGTAACGTTATTATTTTTATAATAAAACTTTCTTTGAAAACAATAATAAAAAAAACAATACGCGTTCCGTAGGCAATCGTAGTTATCTAATAAATATTACGACCGCGACCGTTGTCTCAAACAGCTTTATTTTGTATTCGATATTTCCTTTAAGGCCTACAGCCAATACATTAGTGGCTCAACGGAACGAAATGTTTACGAAATGACTCCGTTCCGTAGGAAACACAGATTAAATTGTGTCGGATCGTTAACAAACGATCGAAATCGTTATTGAAAGTACGATGATTTAGAAAAAAGTCTTCGTCGTAACGTTAAATATTACCTCGTTGTTGGTCGATGCCCACTTGGGTAGTAGACACGTTAAAAGTTTGATCATCGGTAGATTTATTTTCGATCGATTCATGGAGATTTTCGCAATATTCCATCGGGCCTTTTACTTTGGATATTACTAAACAATCAAAACAACCGCTGTAGTCAATTATTACAAGCGAATGTAGATATATTAAATTAGTCCCAAGTTGGATACAGTGAATATATAATGTTCATAACATCATAATCAGTAGTACACACAATTTATCGATTGTAACATACGTAATTCAAAAATCAATTTTATAATATTCGTGTAAATGTATGATACGTACAAACCAACGGTGAAAATGCTTCGAGTATATAATTATAGTATCCCCTTATTATTTCTAAATGAATATATAGTAAAAATGTGTATTTTTTACAAATATTGTATAAAATATTAATTATTATATAGACACGTATGTACACAATTATACATAAATAGAAATATCCGCTATAAATAAATTATCCGTAATATATAAACGAACTTTGTCAGATTAGTTATTTAATATGGCAATTACGTTTTTAACTACAAGTTCGCTTTAACTTATTTACTTATATTTGAAGAACGAATAGTATTATTAAAACGATAATTAACGTCGTGTAGAAATTCGATAATAGGGCAATAATTTGTTACAATAATTAAAAATACATTTGTTATTGTTTAGGTCGAAATATTGAAAAGAAAAATTATACTTACGATTAAAGGATTTTCTATCCACCATACCCTTTTCTAAATGAAAAAACCAATACGAATTAATTTATTCGAACGTGGATAATCTTTCGTTATTTATGCAACACAAAGGGATTATTGAAAATATCCACCCCTATATGTTTATTGAATGAATTCTTCTATATCCAATGTCGTAATACAAATCGAATTTCATATGTAAGAAAAGAAATGAATTTATTGAACGCCAACCTAAACTACGTTTGTTTTAGTTGTATATATATATATAATACGCGCAATTCGATATAAATTCGATTCGTCCTTTTATGATACGAGCTGCAATAGAGAAATTATATTTTCAAATTACGACTTCTCTAATCATATAAAACAAATTAAAGATTCTATTTAAAGTAGAAAAAATTTGAGTTAATGGAATACAACTATCGTCATATCTAAAACAATTTGAGCTAAAACTTTTACTCTAAAAATAAACCAATTAAATATGCTCGTCACTATCCGTTTAGTTAAAAATGCCGGATAATAATTATATGAGATTCGAATTAGAATATAATTTGTGAAGAGAAAATCATCTACAGCAATTTCTTTACTTAAATCATAGTATCCACGGCTGAGTGCTGATATGGGACCTCCTTTAACTAGAAAACAAAGACGATTAAAAATGTAATTCGTACAACGTGTCCGGTTGATTGTAATTCGATATGTGGCTATAAAATAGTATAAAACATTAATAAAGACCATCCGTGAAATATTACGAAATAATTTAAATCGATAAAATTAACGTATTAGAATTTTCATTTCCGTGTCAATTACTTACTTTTATAACCGTTATTATCAAATACTTCTAAAATAAGTGGTCGAAGAATATTATAAATTACGTTAACTTAAGTAGTACTCTAAATTCGGTCGTATATTCAATCGGTAGCTTAAAAATAATTAAATTAAACGTTTATTCCGAGTATCGAATTCTGGATGATATCAGTTTGATTCGAACGGGATCGTTGTATTTCGCGTGGAACAAAGTCAATGGCGAAATATTTCGTTTGCCGTTACAATACACAGAAATAAGTTTAGCAACGCTATCGCACAATTTTATAGTCGCTTCTTTTTGTCAACGCTCGATTAAGATACTTATTTAAGCGTTAAATTAATAACGTCGCCATTTTTCCGTATAATTACCGTTACACATCGATACTTTATCGTTTTCCTTTTGAATTTCATATTTTTCTAAAATAATAAATATTAGTATTGAAATTCATTCGCATTACAAACCACGAATATAAGAGAATAATTTTCAAATTTAACGCATTAGGTTAATATATTACAAATCGATGCGAACTTGTTACATAATCCACACACCAATCTAATGGCTTTACAATAGTGTCCTCTTTGTAGCCTAAAAATACGGCGCACTCGTAGTATTGTTGAATTTGAATATGATCATAACGTCAAGCACTTTGTAAGCTTATTTATAAAATGGAAATTACACTACGTACCCGAAATGGTTGTTAGGAAGACATAATCAATATAATTCCATAAAACTGAAAAATGCCATATTCGTAAGGTCGGTATAGTCTACGTTGAGAATAATACAACGGTAGAAAAATGAGTTATCGAACATGAAATATAATTAATACCTTCTCGTTATGACGCGATTCCTTATTAAAGTCAATAATACGAATATCGATAGAATATGATGAAAACAAAATTACCCGTTTTAACGCGGTTCACTTTAGACAAACTCACTAGAAATAACGAAAAACCTATGAGTACTTTACTACGGATACGTAATTTTTTTTAAAAAAATATAACGTCATTTTGTTCATTAAAGCGCGGGGTAAACGATAAAATCGTTCTAACGTACGAATTACGGTCGTTTCGTACGTAAACCAATTTAATACGAACGACAAACGAGTATCGTCAAAATAGCAAGTTACACTGATTCGTAAGATCAAAATTCATCCATCGTAAATTCAACGCGTTCGTTTATTATTAATATCAGTCGACCCGACATAAACGAACTTTTACTGTAAAAAATGCCTATATGTACATATATATATATATATATATATATATATATAGATTGACAATCGTGTGCAGAGGTTTTGAGGTTTATTTTTGCGTGTCATAACTTCGTTCAACACGTCCACGTGATATTCGTAATTTTCTTATTTTATTCGAGCTTTTAAAAAAAAAAAAACCGCCGTCGACTAACAAAATAAATTCTACCACGATGGTGTCGCACTACTGCGAACGCCTATTGGCTAATAAATCGCGAATCGCGTTTACTTGGAACGAACGTCGACGGACGAAATGAATACGTCACGGTCGTTAAGTAAATGGTCAATTCAACGTAATCTCGGGTCGATCGACGGACACCGATTACGTGCAGTTTATAGAAAAACGGAGGCGACCAATATTTGAATTATATTGACGCCGCCCCGACAACGGCGCACTCCGTTAATCGGACAATCCGGCAAAACCGAAACGGCCGTATGTGTTGTGGCTACGTACAACTAGTGGTGCGGAAATCGTCGTTGGTTTACTCACAGTTTTCGTAGATGTATCGGAACGTGTCTATGCCGCTGAATGATTCTAAATGGCGATAACAAAGCGTTACGTAGTGTTACGGACGTTCGAAGTTACAACGACGATTAACCGTGCGCGACACGGCGCCAACAATCTCGTTTAAAAAGGCCAAATTCGTAAGCGAATTAACGAACGTATCGTATTTCGCGTACTGTAAATATTAACGAACGACGCACTGCGCGCGATATTACTCACTGTTTATCCCTCCGATGGATATTTGATCTAGGACACGTTAATTATTATTACAAACGGAAATACCCGACTAAGACGATGGTCATTTATTTACGTTCGCCGTGATATTTCGTTACGGGCGACGCGGCTTTTGGTTACGCGATAATACCTCGTCGTTAAACGGCGGTTCGATTTCGAACCGAATTCGAAAACACGCGAAATATCCCGAAATAATCGGTCCATTCGTATTCGTAACGCGGTCGATATTTACGGCGACGTAGTTCGGGAGACTGCCCCACTCTATTAAGTATCGATCGATCCGTCGACAGACATTAAAAGACCCTACGCGGAAAACAACGTAGAAATAATACCCGCCATAAAAAAAAAAAAAAAACGATATCCGTAAATATTACCCGGTTCCGATGTTTACGATATTATCGTAAATAAACTTCGGCGTTCGTTAATCGTTTCTCGATAATGTATACGTATAACGATTTCGAATAACGTTTTATAAAATTTAATAACGAAAAGTTTATCCGGTTAATCGGCGAAAAATCGCACTCGGCATTATATTTCCGTAATTATTACGCCGCATTATACCCGTTCGAATACATATCGTTGGCAACGGGCATTTATAACGACAACTCGAAATACTTTTGTACATTGTAACGTATACGAATGTAACGACGAAATTCTTTGATGGAAAATCGCAAACACGTAAATATACGGAATATAATAACGTTAACAATAATCGGCAATTAGATAATCTTACGTAGGCAATCAAAAACTATAAGGAAACGAATATACGTATATAAATATTGTTAATAATTAATGTTCGTGTTGTTGTTGGATGTTTTTATATATTCGTAACATTGAATCGACACCTTTATAATGTTTACAGTACGGCTTTGGTCCTAATGCTTTGGATTTTTCTAAAAACAAAACCGTCGAACTTTGTGTTTTTATTACGATAAATTTAATATTGAGCTACGGAATAAACGCGGTAACTTGTAAAATGGTAAAACCATTTTCACGTACACGTTTATATAATATATATATGTGTGTAATACTTTATAAACGCGGGTATTTATATGGAATTACGCTTATTCGATTATTATATCGTACGCGTTAAAAATATATATTTATAATTTCAACTTAAAATATAATACGTACTAACTAACGGTGAAAAAGTTCGAAACATATACTCGTAGTAAAGTTTTACGACGCCTAAAAAATATACATACGTAATTATTATATTGTACAATCTTTTATATAACCCTTACGCGTTTGTCGAATTAAGTATTCGCGTAATCGAATATGTTAATTCTATTATAATCCAAAATCCTATTAAATACGGTAAATCGAATAAAATTTGAACGGATTAAATTTAAATTCATATTTGATCTCAATTCATTATCAGGAAATCGTACGTAAAACGTCGAGAATGACGAATGTGTTATTTCTGAACTCAAATATTACGAAGAATTTATACTTACTAGTAACATTCTTTGAACTAACTATTTATTCGCGAAAAAAAAATTATATATTTCTATTAATCCGTGTACAATGTTCTGATAGTTACGCAAACGAATTATAATTCGTTCGGCTAACGTTTAACGTTTAATTTATAGAACGAATTCCTCTATTCCTAACTGTAATTTAACGCCATATGGAATATGTACTAATAATAATTAATACTATACGCGCTAATAATAATTAATATACGAAAAAACCGAATAAACGTTTTCGCGATTCGCCGTAATTTAACTTTGGATTCGTTTTCTCCGATTTTCGATTTGTGTGCGACTATTTCTAGTTTCATTTTACGACACTGGAATCATCTTTATACAACAAGAATAAAGACTAACGAGTTAAATGTCCTGAACCGGGTGTACGTGATGTTAATCGGCGTACGAAATAAGCCAGAAAATGTAAGCCGATTAAAGGCAATTACTGAAAATATCTCGAATAGTGATCGTTTTAATATACGAGGGACGTTTTTTTATCAACCTCCGGTCACATTGTATATGCGCTATTGGTAATAAACAGGTGATGTGCGTAGTAGGCAATTAAGCACCTTTCGCGCTATAAGCTCTATCATTGCCAAATTCAAGACGTAAGGTTGTGCTAAGTTTTAGTCGCATAAAATGGCCGCTTTAATTGATTCCAAGTGCGAATTGCGGAGTGTAATTCGTTTTTTGCAAGCAGAAAATAATAGTACAGCAGAAATTCATAGAAGAATGAGCCAAGTTTATGGTGAGAATTTTATGAGTTGTGGTGTTGTGCGTGAATGGTGTCGAAAATTTAAAGACAACCGAACTGATGGGCATGATGAAGGGGGTCAAGGACGCAAGTCTGTCGCTTCAGATGGCCTTGTTCAACGAGTTGATAAAGTTTCAATGGGACATTTTCGATCACCCGCCATACAGTCCCGACCTAGCACCTAGTGACTTCCATCTCTTTCCCGAACTGAAGAAGTGGCTAGGAGGGCAATGTTTCCAAACTAATGAGGAGCTTCAAGACAACGTCCAGACTTATTTAAATTCATTGGCGGCAACATTTTATGAAAAGGGTATTGGAAAGCTTGTCCGCAGTTATGAAAAATGCCTCAATCGTCAAGGTGATTACGTCGAAAAATAACAATACGTGTACGAAACTTTTGGTAGTAAAAAATTTTTTTTATATTCGCTTAATTTTTATTTATGGCCAATTGGAAGTTGAAAAAAAAATAGCCCTCGTATATAATTTCGTTCGTGGTACCCTTAAATAAAAAAAAACTCGATATTTTTCGGCCCGCTTGTTTCGTTCGAAACGCTCCGATCGGAATAACCATTTACGTTTTACGTTGAAATATAATTTGCTTAAGGAAATAATCGAATATGTTTCGCTTACGAATATTGAAATACGCGTGTTCCAACGCGTGCTTGCCATCTTTATCACCTAATGTAACACGAATATGTATGTAACGAAATGTGTGGCCTTCACAGACTTCGCGATAAATATTTGAAACGTATTCGTATCTTTTGTGTGAACCGTACTACGGTGTTACGTTATAAAAAAAAAGAATTACATTGAAATCCGTGAGGTGTAAAAGTGCCTAAAAAATGGTTAAAATAATTTGTCGTAAAATAATTGATTGTACGTAAAAACATCGTGGCGCCGTTTAATTAATACAACGCGATTTCCGCAGTCCGTCGCGTAATATTAATCGTTTATTTTACGCGTCAGATCGTGAGCGAAAACAATTCCGTCGGTATATAGAGCGAATTCGATGAATTCGTGAATCAATTTCGTAACGTTATTTCATAAGTAATATGAGTAAAAATCGTAAATTTTTTTTCCCGCAAAGTCCTTAAATAAACTTTCAATTTTTTATATACTACGTAAACCGTATAATTACTATTGCAAAGATGTTCACTAGCGGCCTTCAATTTATACCTATTTGCACCTGGTGTGATATATTTTGAGTAATTAATTTTCGTTATAAACGGTCGTTTGTCCGCAATTTTGCCGACGATAATTTTCAAACGAAACATAACGGGCGTAAATTAGAAATATCGATTCATTTTATTTGTTCGCGTGATGGAATTTTTCGTTTAAACCGTATGGTTTTAGTGGGAGACAACGCTGAAGTGTAAAACAATTAAAAACGTTTGATACATTTTTATAGACAAGTATACCCTTTTTATTCGTTAATTGATCACACGCGAATGTATTGGTTCGAAAATACAATTTTAACGATTATTTCTTATAAACCTACGCAAACTCGAAAAACGTTTAAAAAAAATAACCGTCGGAATAATAATAATAATAATCGTAAACGTTCGATTTTATATATTTCAAATTAATCGATACGTTTTACTTACACCATTGCATCGGAGATACAAGCAGGTTTTCTTCATAAACTAAAAAGTAGACGAACTTATTCAAATATGATAATCTCGTATCCTCAAAAACTTGTATGTTTTTGTTTTCAAATTTTGTTAACGTACCTAAAATGGCTTCGTTGAAAACATCGGTGACGTATTCACGTAAAATATCTGAACAATATTTTAATTATCGTTACGACGGTGAAACCTTCCATAATGATAACGGGTTACGACCGAATAACTTTTAAATAAACCGTGGAAAACACTCGACGGCTATTCGTTATATTCGAATATTAGGCTTTTGAAGTGTTTTAAAGTTTAAAACGTTTAACTTTAAGTTAATCCTAACGTAAACAGAATACGCGTTACGTCGTCTCGAAAGAAAAATTACCTTTGTTTAAACCCTGTAATAAACGCATATTATCTAGAAAAATGGAAAAAGAACACTTTTCAATTTTAAAATATTTTCAAACAGACGACGTCGTCGTGTCGTCATGGCGCCATTTTACCGTGCGGGTCCGTACGCCAGTTTTAGACGTTAATAGAAAATAAACGTGGCGCCAACGAATACGAAAAATGCCGCTAAGCGCCGAACGGGTTGCTGGCACATTTGCCTACCGCGCGTTTTATGTGTTCGTATTTGACCGTCGGCATGAACGTATTTAACAAAAGCTAATCGTAAAAATGGGCGACATTTTACTACGGTACATTCGTCTCCACACGCTGTGGCGCTCACTAATAGGGATCAATCCACCAACGATGACGCGTTCGTTTGTCAAACAACTAACCTAAAATCGGTCGCGGAAACATTATTAATAAATCACTCACGACGTTTGTACATATGTTCGAACGCATCTGTACCATCGAAGTTTTCTATATGGCGAAAAATACATACGACAGTTTAAAACAATCGGTATTGTTCGATATTTAAAATTGCTATTTATATATATATATATATATCTGAGCACCTGTCGCCGGTTGGATAATCTGTCGTATCCGATATTGTGATGCGATATCACCGAACTCCGTATGACGCGCGACAACGTTACGTGCGCGTACAAGAATTACGAGTGTTGCTTACGTACGAATCGTTTGGATATTTCGGATATTTTCCGACGTTTTAGAAATATAAATTTAAACGAAATAAGCGTCGGTTTTCCTGAACGGAAACGACATCGTTCCATTCGAAAACGTAATCGACGATACCTCCGAATTATTCGTCTAGAATTAATTGTAAGGTAACTTACAATAATTGAAGATACGTAGATAGTGAAATGTTTCGCCAGTAACGACCGCCGTTTTAATAAACGAATAAATCCAATAACGATAAAAGTCGTCAATGCGAGCGTTTAATAACTAAATTTAACGTAAATTATTCCGTAATAACGTACACACACATTTGCGTTGTTAATGGACGCCGCGCGAAATATATTAATAGATTATTGAATATAAACGAATCGATATACTAACCACCGAACCCTCCTCTAAATACGATTTGATCTAGACGATAAATTGACACGATAATTATTACAGACAGAATAATTTTCCACCGAGTAAAACGTTGATTTTATATTATATTCGTACGTGATTTTACGTGTACGACATAAACGAAAATCGTTAGAAAAACTATGGACAACGCGGTGTTGTGCCAATCAAGATTGAAACGTTCGTTCAAAAACGTTTTTCATCCTAAATTAATCAGGGGAACCTATAGGCAAATTATTTCGAAACGATTGCCAAAGGTTCGACGAATGGTTCATTCCTATCTATAATGCGTTAACTGACTTTGATTAATATTATAATATAGGTAACTATTTACTATAATGTTAGCTTAGGCTACGATAATTGTTATTCGTAAACAATTCGACGATCGAAGAATTTAATAAATAACGTTCTCGATAGAACACAGCGATTTCGAACAATATTTTGTTTGAACAGAAGTTACTCGCACATTTATATTTCGGTATTTGTTTACGTTTCGTTCGCGGAAAATATTAATTCTGTTAAATAAGAATAATCCCTCCCGCCGTACTCGTAATTTTACGTGCGACATTGTAATGGTAATTATTAAAATCAATTCTTCACGTTTACGCCATATTGTATTCATGAAGTCAAAGAATCCCCGGGAATGGTATTTTCGTAAACGATTATTTCGTTAAAAAATGTTTAAAAAATTCGCGGACGATTCTTCTCGGAACACCGTTACGCTTCTGAATGATTTCACGTCGGTCTTTATGTCCAAATTGTACGCGTAATATTTATTTAAGAATTACGTACGCCAAATAATTATTACGATTAAACGCTTTAAGTAGCATTCGTAAAAGCAGGACATTCTTACCCAAACAATCTGAAAATTGAAAAATATATTTGATTAAAACGAATTATTATAATTGGCCGCGCGCCTCATACGTAATCAATTGGAACGGTCGAAAACAAACGATGCATACAAACATAATTATTCGGCTCGAGAAAAATTGTTAAAAATTAAGTTTCGTCTTAGAACCAAGGTATTTTACTTTTTAATATTCCCTATTCCTATTATTATAAAGGGCTAATTATTTCACCAAATAAAGAACACGATAACATTGACCGTTATCAAGTCGATGTTATAAAATATCGATTAATAGCGCCTCGTAAACGGAACGCTTATGTATCGGGGTCAACGGCAATAATCGTCGCGATTTACGTAATACGTAAAATTGAACGCTCTTAACTTACGTTAAACGTATAAATCATACTTACCTTCGGCGTCAGATTGACGCGTAAAACATATAATATTAGTAACGAGAATAAAAACGCAAACACTTTTAGCAGAACCCATGTTTATTGTGTTTTTGTTATAATTTAACTAATAATTTATCGCGATTCGACTACAGCTCGTAATTGGGAAAATACGACTCTCTGGATACCGTAGATTTTTAAAGTAAATATTAGTGTTTATTTAGATGAATCAATATCATTTCCAAACACACACATATATATATACAACACACGTACATGTTATAATTTGTTTAAGTATACACGTATAACGCGTATGGTATAGCGAAAATTGACGAAAATAAATATTTTCGTAAAAATCAAAACAACAATTCGCGGACTGTTCGCGGACATTAACGTCGTGATTTATTTACTCGAAATAATTTAGTGCCCGAACTTTTCTTATTAAATTACTTTAATCGCGTTTGTTTCATATTAAAACGTTCGTAGTTCGGCGATAACGCTTGAAGAAGTCCTGTGTACGTACATTTTCCAGCGTGTTTCTCCTAATTTCGTCGACCAAGACCCCGGCGATTAAACACGCGTCATCCTAGCTGTAATCCTAGCGTACGTAGTAGATGTCGCGATATTTGACCACCGGTGTTAAAATTAGGTAGTGTTTTTATATATATATATATATATATATATATATATATATGCACGTCGCGTATTTGGATCGATTCCGCGCGACCATTTCAAACGTACACGCATACTTCGAAGCGGTACTCGTTCAACGTCCGCGCCAATAAATATAAATATCGGTATTCGGAATGAAACGCGCGTTACGTCGATGAAAACGACCGTTAATTTAAAATTGAAATCTGGAATACCGAAGACCAATCGTGATCAATAACGAAATCAATAAATAAAACAATCGGTATATACAACTAAAATTAATTCCGCGCTATCGTAACTGATATTTCGTCGGGCGTTAAAAGTATTTTTTCGTTCCGAATGGAATTAGTAACGCGACACGCGCCGCCGTTCGATGATTAGAGTACGAGTACCCGCCGCATTTTCGTTGCATATTTAACGCGATTACGAACCGTTCGTTATATTTGGCGCGCGTTCAATCACTCGCGTTATCGACGTCGCGCAACAAAATCCTTACGTTCGGGGAAGCCCTTGTCGTTCGGTTGTTGTTTCAAAACGCGGCGGACAATTATTAAACGAATTATTTTTTCGCGTTAGAACATAATATACTTCGCGACCAAGTTTGGATTTAATTCGTTCGCGTTTTCGTCGGTGTAAACTTTGTTGTGGGAGTGCCGTCTCGTTTACGTGTTTTTGCCGACTCGCGCCGTCCGCGAGCGCGTGATCGACGGCTAACTTATAATATGGCGATCGTACGGTAGAGAAAGTAATCCAGGCTCGTGTTAACGTCATTGAGCGCGTGTGCGTCTCTTCCTTCGAGGAACGACCGATATATTCGGACGCGAATCGTTTCCCGATTGCGTGACTAATACTTGGAATTCGACGGCGCGTCGCTGCGGCGAAATGCGTCTGTAAATCGTAGCACGTTAACAAATAGAACGGCGTCGGAAAATACCGCGCCACCTATATTTTCGTGCGAATATTCTCAAACACGGAATTATTTCGAGTAATAATTTTATAATTATCTGCGGAATTCGATGGATGATGATTGTATCTTTTCGTTCGGAAAACATAATTACGTTTTAGTCGATTTTCGTTGTTATATATTACACGGTTCGTATGTTGACGGTGTTGATTCAACTACGCAAATAGCGAGTGTACGACAACGTGTCGGTTGTTTGCACTAGGCCATCTTTCTTAGAGATTCGTATTATCTTAACGACAGACCGCAGTTGCGTGGTGATCGAGTATCGGTTTAATTATAACAATAAAATAACGAGGAACGCGAGATTTAATAAAATCGATTTTAAACGCTAACGAAACTGTTAACGAACACAAATAAATACTCGATCTCCTTTTTCTTCTTCCCCTTCGTCTTCGACCGCCAACACTATGAGGTCGGCCACCTTTTCTTTTACATTCGATTTCACCCTCGCGCCTTTTTCGCCCGATCGAATATGGAAATTACGAAAAAATAAAAACCGATATACGTCGTCTAAAATATAATAAATAAATATCGATATTTAAAATCCAATTCCTCTATCCGTACAAATGAATATTGCTAATTGAAATCGTAAACCGATATCTATTAGAAAACGGTAACGAAAAAAAAAATATAGAAAACAGGCGCTTCCAAACGTAATGAAATAAAAATGTATGTAATTGTGTAGCCTGTATTGTTTTTTCTAAAAACTTATTAAAAAATAATAATAGTTCCGCTCTACGATACGTTTAGGACGTTCAAAAATATAATAAAAGTATTTTTTGCTTAAAATATATGTACGATGATTTATGTACACGTGATGAATATCGCTACGTTATCGGATTTCCGTAAATTACTGTATAGTTAAAAAATAACTAATTTTTGTTGTTAAAACTATTGCGCTTCGTTGGACGGATATATTTAAATTTCAAATTCGTCATTTTATTTTTTAACTTCGTAATAAAATTATTTTAACTTTATATTTATACTAAGCACTTTCTTTGTAACCTAAATCATAAACCTATGATCGATTTTCTTAATTTCGATCGAAAATATTGAAATTAACATTTACATTTTGAACCGAAACGGTTATGCTATCTCGAAAATCGGTTTTCGAACCTATTTATTCGCATCAAAATATCTTTGCGAAATATCTGCGTAACTATCAATCTAAAGGTCTTAACCCGATAAAACTACAAAAATGACGCAGAAAAAATTACATAGAAAAACACGTTAATCCTAAATGTCGATGAAGTGTACTCGAATTGTGTAATTGTTTTACGTTATGATATTATAACGTAATTCTCTATAAAATTTACCGACGATTGTTTATTTTAATTACGAAAAAAAAATGATTCGTTTTAATGGAGTTTCGTGAATTCATTATTCTTTTCGTACGTCGACGATATTCATTTACTTAAGCAAATAATAATATATTATTCGTCTGTTGTTGACTCGAGACCATATTTTTTCGAAAATCGTAGAATCTATCGGGTGTATATTTGAACGAGTATCAATATCTTATCGATGACGAAAACACAACGAACAAAATCCAAAAACAGCGGTTGAAACTGATTTCAAAATCGAGTTTAAAACCGGAAAAGGTTGTTAAACACAGTAACGTGAACGCGCGTAATAATAAAGAATTGGTAGAAAATCGATATCAGCACTGGGCAAACGACGATTTCAGTATGGTTAACGTAATAACTTCGAACAACCATGACGCTGTGTGAGAAGTTGTCCAGAACGCCTTAGAAGAGACGGGTTCTTTACTGGGTTCTTCGAACGGGGCACCGAAGCGTTCCGACTTCTGACAAAGTGAGTTGACCTGCCAAGTAAAACAAACACTTCAACCCTTCGCGCATCTGATCTCGAAATCTGACGTAATGGACTCGGCGAATGTATCGACATCGCCGTAGCGTCGACTGAACGGATATAAAATAAACGAGACGACCGTTTACGACTTTCTTACCTGAACGTCCGTCGGCGTCGCCGTAATCACCGATCGTGTCGATAATAGCTCTGACAATGTTCAAAACAACGTTCAATTAGACACTCGGAACCGACAAATTCGGATTCGACAGAAATATCGCTAGGACACGAACGGAAACACGTATAGGCCACGGAATCTCGTAGGTATATCACTTTTCTGTATCGAAGTCGCGACCCGTTTGGAAGATTTAGTTGGAAAAGTTCGGACACGTGGATGCGTCACCGGACCGATAATAATTAAACCGTCCGCCGACGAACGAAAACATCCCTTTCGCCGCCCGTATAATTACGCGAATGGAAATACACACGTTAATACGTCAGGGCCGGCCGGAACGGTCGATCGCCGTCAATTTCAATGCGCCAAACACGCGGTCATCGCGCGTGCGCGAATTAATTGTAATTCGTTCGTCGTAACGATATCGTGTACGTTTTATGCCTCGTTGCGGCTCGATTTGATGTCATTAGGCTGACACCTAGCCGATATCTCCTAATGTACTTGGGCCTTAAACATTTTTCGAAAAGTGTTAAACGCGTACATCGTCGTAGTACCCGTACCATCATGTTTCGATACTTTGAATTTACTTCTAAAATTTAAAACGTTCTTACACGCGTTATACGCACAAGTCATTTTTACGGTTAGCGTCGACGTTATGAACAACGATAATCATAACGATTACAATACGCGTTAAAACCTAAGTAATTATAGTAGAACACGGTGTCGTTGTATCTATATGTTATTGTAGAATTACTATATTTTTAGTATAATTCAACTAAACGTATGTCCGAATTTTTACGTATTCGAAAAAACGCCATTTCGAGTAACCAATAAGAGAATCGTACGTAATAATATTTGCTTAAATGAACAAATAACTTCGGTGTATATTATATTCTATAATTCTATAATCATTAATATAGAATGCGACACATACATTTTATAGAAATTGAAACCACAATTATTAGTATATTTTAAAGAAAATAATATTGGTATTATTACAAACGGAGAATAACTATTGTATTTCTTATAAATTTTAAGCGAACTTTAATGGCCGAGTAAAAACGATTTCGTACACGAAACACTAAAAACGAAGCGTTAAGTAAACGAGAAACGAAAATAATACGTTTTACGTAAACTATATAAATTATAAATAGCGCTTAAGAAAAAAAAAGTGAATAAATACTATTACAAAACATATGGTTACCTCGAAAACGTATACAATTTTATTCAACGCGTAATTGTTGCTATTTATCAGACGATTCATAATTGGAACCATAAAAATACCCTTGATTAGGGGAATCGAGGAGCAGTGATGGTGAGAATTGAACATTAGCAGGGTTAGAAAACTGCCCCGGATTTCGAGCGCCTGAAAAATAAATCACACGCTGTAAACAAAGATAATTAAACGCAAATTAAGAATAAACGCTACGGTTCGTGAAACTTCGCCCACATAAAATCGGGCGATATTTTATAAATTCGATTACCGTTGATACAAAAATAGTATTTCTTCGTGTATTCTAACTATATGAATTATCGTTTTATTACATAAAATGTAGTTTTTCGAAACTTCGTACATTTCCATCCAGGGTTTCGAAAGAATTGAAAAATTTTACCGCACGCAAATTCTTTTAATGAACTCTAAAAGAGATAAAACACGACTATTTCTGCATATTATATTACCTAACTGATTTATACCAGAGTCAAACTGGTTTGTCCTGTCGGGATATATTTCTCCAGGTAATAAAGATCCCAATGGTTGATTAAAATTCGTATATTCATCCTTAAATTGGACGTCATCCAAATCTAAAAATATAATCAATAAAAACTACGCGTTCCCAACATTAAAATATCTACGAATAAAAAAACAACGCCGGTTAATTATTAACCGTAATATAGTAAATACAAACTTGGACAATATTGGATATCGAAACGTGATTTATAATTTACTATGAAAATATTGGGTTTAAAAAATTTCAATAAATATTCGTTATACGTTAAAACGCTGAAAATTCCACTAAGCGCTTCAACGCTTTATTCGTTATTGTAAATAGTTTATTCGAACGCATTTTTTTTAAAGAATTTTCCATTCCTTTTCTATTTTTATCATTGTAAGTCATTTCTAACAAAAACGTATAGATGTCACCCTCAATACGCAACTAGTTCAATATAAGTAAGACTCTCTCCCGCTAATAGAAACCATAGAGAACTGTAACTATTTGCTAAAAAACAGATTGTTATGGATACCACAATTATATAGCGAAAGGTCCACGTTATATAATTACCTGGTAGTAGAAAGTCATCTTGGAAGGAGAATTTGGTGGAAATGTCACTTTGATTGCCGGCAAATGCATTTCTTAATGGTAGCTCTGTGTTGGTAAGATCGTAATAAAGATCATTTTCATCCAAGCCTACAGAATAATAAATAATAGAAAAACGACGAGAATCAATTTACCCGTAAACTGAGATGAAGCTAGTTTGTCAAATATTGTTAAAATCGCCGTAATACGATTATTATTTCAAATACGACATACGAAACATAAAAAAATGAATTTTTTTTTTAAACTTTGTTCTGAATAAAATGTGTTTGAAGCGTTATTCGTTATTACCTAATTGGTTTAGACCAGAGCTATTCTGGTAAATGTTCAACAAATTTTGATTTTCAATAAACGTAGATTCGAATGATGGATTGGAATACATATGCTGTTCCGGGACTTGAGCACTAACAAAATCTGAAAAAGAAACAATAATAATCGCTAGTAGATATAAAGGTCGATAATATACTATAACGAATAGTGTTCAAATTGTATTCTTAATAATTTGAAATATGTTTTTGGCGCACACTTATACATATATTTTTCATTCCAACGATTTGTTTTAAAGAATTTCTCTCTCTCTCTCTCTCTCTCTCTCTCTCTCTCTTTCCTACTGTCCAAACTGAATAGTCTAAATCGACATTATTAAAACCCCGAAAATATATATCAAAAATATTCTTTGTTTAGGTAACTCAATTACCTGGTTGAGGTTGGTCAAGGGTGTAGGGGGTGGAATAGTCGATGTTACCTTCGACCACCATATTTTCCAACGGAAAATACAGTTCGTCATTGGGATTGTAGTAAGTCGCTTGTTGTACCAAGGTCGAATAATCTGTAAAAAAATAAAAATCGACCTAACGTCTTCTTTTTATGGTGACAGTAAATTATTTTCTACAAACGTGTCCCGTACACGCCGATTGGATTGCGTCGGTCGGTATACTTACCGGTTGCGAGAGAGTGTAAGCGGTATTATTGAAGACATTAGTCCGCTTAGAGGAGTGTACAAGAATAACGACGTTACTTAAAGACTACGAATGAATCGAGAAACTTCATTTAGTTACCGCCGAGTAGGTAAGTAAAACGCGTCGAACGTACGCGCTACGTTAAACACGAAAAAATCCCATCGACGACGCAGTTACACAACAGATACGCGCGTCCGAATTAGAACGCGTCTTGTCCGAAACCGTATAACGATTTTTCTCCGTACGGACGGAGTAAGCGGCGCGCGCGACGCGTACGGACTTTTTAGGGATCGTACAACAGCAACGGTGACGGGGAAAAAGAGCGTAAACGAAAAACAAAAACGGACGAAAAGTCGTACGCGACTGGACGTCGACGAATGAAAATGGTAAAAAGACGATTAGTGGTACGTTACGAGTTGAACACACGCGAATGTCTCCGATATCTAATATCGCTCTCACGACGTACGAAATATATAACATAACGAAATCGGATATTTTCGAAAATATTATTTTTATATCGAAATCTGCAATCGTAAATATATATATATATATATATATTCGTTATTCCGTGCACGTATTTACCGTATCGAGCATATTCGTCGTTACCTAGTTGGTACGAACTGGATCCAGCTTGGTTCATGCCGAAAGGATTTTGACCACCAGCCAGCGCAGATCCCGGGTCGTATTGTTCCGGAACTTGTACGCCCGGAAAGTCTAAAAACGAGCGACGAAATTTACGTTTCGAAAGATTTAATCGTGCGTGAACTTAGGCGACGTGTGAGCACAACCACGATAGCGCGTCGTAAACGGAATATTGAATAATTGTCCATATTGAAAAGCGTTCGGACTATCGTCATTGTGCGTTCGTATCAGTTTCCGATGTTTCGATACGGGATAATAACTTTAAACACGTAACGTAGTCGTTCTGTAATGTAATAAAACATCTTATTACTTACCTAGTTGGTTAAGGCCGATGCCATACTGCTCTGTGATGACGGAATTTTGACTTCCGGCGAATGGAGCTTCCGACGGTGGACACAAATGCATATGGTCTTCCGAAACTTGCGCACCGAAAAAAAGTAAAGAAAATTACGCTCTGCCGAATTCCCAAAAATATGAACGAATACGCGGCAAATTAATGGTAAACAAAACGTAATATATATATATATATATATATATTATATGTTAGGTATGAAAGTATGAAATAAAGCGCGCCCGTTCTAGTCAATTTTAAATGTTCGTATATCTATGGCGCGTTTCTATTCCATGCTTGCTATCACCATACGACTAGTGTGTTCGATTTTTTCACTTGCACTTTTATTCATATATTCGCGTGTATTCGTTTTTTTTTTATTATTTTGTATTTCGCGTTAATCGTTTTAATTCGTTCTTTTTACGCACATTATATTATTATAATCGTCTTCCTTTACTAACGAGTGTCTTTATTTTTTATCGCGGCTAACGACGTGTTGAGTAGTCACTGTTGTCACTGTGTGAGAGGTCTAGTTTTTTAATGACTAATATTACGCGAGGAATTGTCGGTCAGGAGTTCTATATCTGCAATCGAGTCGGTAATACGTAACGGTCACCTCCCGCTGACCGTAACAGACGGGTAGTTCGTTCGCACAATATATAAAGTCGAATAATTGTCAACGATTTTAATAGCGTTCGTCTCTTTTTAAAAAGAACGTTAGTTATATGTGTTACGCCTCATACGTAAATAGGTTAATAGGAATCTATCCTATCACGGAGAACTCTTTGCTCAGGAACCAAAAACTAACTATATCCTAATGTTAACGAGTGATTTAAATTATTAAAGCCCCGAAAAGACGGCCAAAAAGTTTCGATTGTCTTATTAGTCGTTACCTTCCTGGGTCTGGTCAGATGAGTAATTGGTGGGAACAACGACGTTATTTTCACGATCAATATCTGGTAACGGTATGTCTAAATTTGCATTAATGGTATCATAATGGGTAGCACCACTGTGTCTGTTAATATATTCTTAAAAAAAAAAACAATGGCAAAAATTACTCTTTTTTTCTAAATATTGTTGATTATGAACGGAGATATAACAACCGTCAATGTAATACAATAGGTAAATAAAATTTAGATTATAATCAACATTATGTATAATTAAAATTATAATCTTTTCGATATTATTTTGTTTTTATTAAAATTTAATATAAATTCCCGGGGGTTTTTTACCTAATTTAGCAATTTCGCTTCTTAAAATGAACTTTAATCGTCCGGATGTTACGATTCTATTCACGTAAGTGTTTAAAGTAGAAACGTAAAATAGCAGAGAGAAATGTTTCTTAAAAAACGAAAAATATATTTGTCTCCGATTTTTGACTATCAATCCATATGGTTAATGAAGTCGCAAAAAATAGCTACAAAGTCTTTATTATATTATGTACTTTATTATATTACCTTGTAGCGATTGGTCGACGAATGATTGATTAGCAACGAAACTATTTTGACTAGATTCAAATGGTATTATTAATGGTATGTCTGAGGAATCTGTATAAAAAATTGAAATTAAATTATCTACAAAATGGCAAAGAACGAGGAATTTCATCACGCTTATCGGAGTCAGTAACCTATACTGATGAAGTTAGTTAATCGATAATAGTAAATAGCGAATATTGAATTGCGATCGAATTGTCGTCTTTATGAATCGAAATATGTTTTCCACAAATATTTTACCGCTTTCGAATGATCATTACGTATTCATAACAATTGTCCCGTTATTTAATTAACTAATTTGTCGAACGTCACTAATGTGAATTTCAACACAGATTCTATTAACATAATTATTTCGTCGATGATGCATACGTATATATTATTCTATATTATTTCATTTCTACTTATGGTTTTTAAATTTCTATTCGCGTAAAATTGTTTATAGAATTTTCTAGATTTCTAAATTATCCGTTTAGTTTTTCGTTCGGTTGAGTACTCGTCCTATACTCATAGGATGCACATAAATCATATATGTATGTGTGTGTGTGTGTGTGTGTGTGTGTGTGTGTGTGTGTGTTACACCTAATACGTTAGTAACGCAATAGAATTTATAAATATTAGAAAATCGTAGAAAAATTCCGTCCGATTTTCATCGAACAGTATGAATCGTAATTGAAATCCCGAAAATGTAAAAATAAGCCTTCGTTATTAATAAAAATATATAAAATTTATTATTATACGTAAAATATTACTTGATTGTTCTTGGCTATTGCCATATAAAATATTTTCCGAATCGTTATTATCTAAATATTCGTTGATATTTTTGCAAAACACTTTTGGACCTTTCACGTCCGACTTAACTTAAAAACAAAAAACAAAAAATATACTACGCTTCCGCAAAATAATTTATTACATATAAACGTTGATTATGTGAGTTAGTCTGCAATTGGAATTCACAATATTCGTGTAAAATTATAATGCATACCAACATATGGTAAAAACGCTTCGAGAATGTAAGTGTAATATCCTCTCGTTAAATCTAGAAAAATATGTTAATAAAAATATTTTATTTCTTTCTATCGTTAGAAGTATTGTATAAATAGTTTATATTTTGTTATGAAATAATATATCCGTCTTAAATAAAATTACCTACCGCGAATTAATTATTTATAATATTACGCGTTTGTTGAATTTCGATTAAAGCATTTCTTGTAATCAAATATTTTATTACACTGATAATCCATTTGGCCTATTTAGTTATTTTAATTCAAAATTCAGAATCTTAAATCAATATTTAATTTACGTCTCGATAAAATATCGGTCGTAATATTGACTTCTCTATTTCGATTATAAAAATGTATAATATTCTTAAAAAAAACGTATTGAACTAAATATTTTTCCTATATAAATAATTATTTGTTATATTCAGAACCGTTGTTGTTATTTTTTTTTAACGAAAATACTCAAAAAAATTATACACACCGTTCATATGCCTTGAAATAACTTTAGAGTTTCCAAAAAAAAAAAACAATATTAATTTATATATTTAAATAAGTACGTATTTTAAAATTAATTTTAAATATCCACACTCTAAATAATAAAAATCTCGATATTTTTCGTCGTATCGGTTAGTTTTTAAACGTTCGATGTCGATTATTATATAAGTAGTAACAATAGAATAAAAAATAATAGAATCGTTTATTGCAATAAAATTTGTTTAAGAAAATATTCCATTAAAATTCCCCTAGCGTACCTATGTTATAATACGCGTGTTTCAGTGCATCCAGGCCACTTCCATTCACTAAGGAAGAATAAACCAAAAGAATTATAAATTATTATATATAATTATAAATTCGATTTATGCGAAGTTTTTAGTTGTTTTTAATTAGGGTATATAGTTTTATAGTCATTATAAACTATTATAATTGTATTTATATCTTAAATTAACATATTACGGTAGCAATTTACGATTAAATGACTTACTGCTAAATCCTTGTTTCGGTATTAAATCTAAAAAATAATTTTATCGTTAAATATTCCAATATATGGCGTGCATTATGAAAGTAACGCGCATTGTTTTATTATGCCGCAACTATACATCGCAGTGCGATCAGATCGGTCGGAGATTACGGAGGGGGTTCTGCCCTTTCAAACGCGCCCAGTCCCTGTTCGCTCCGAGCAGTAGAAGTGTTAGGACGTATCTTTGCGCGAAGACTATTTTTCAATTGTGTCACTGCGTAATGGAGCGCTCACTTGAACAGCGGTACGCGATCAAGTTTTGTGTGCGGCTTGGTAAGAATGCAACGGAAACTTACCAAATGCTTCAAGAGGCCTTTAAGGAGGAATGCATTTCGAGATCTCAAAGCGAAAGATGGCACAAGGTCTTCAAGGAGGGGCGGGAGGAGGCCACTGACGTGCCTCGTTCTAGGCGCCCAACAACAGCCCGAACCGATGAAAACGTCCAGTGGGTGCGCGAAGTTTTAAGTTTAAACCGTTGGTTAAATATCCAGGCAATCGCTGACACCCTGAACTTGTCGACATTCACGATACATGGGATAGTGACGAATGATTTGCAAATGCGAAAGGTCTGTACAAAGCTTGTGCAAAAGGTGTTGACGGAGGAGCAAAAAGAAGTTCGAGTTTCGCGTAGTAAAGAATTATTACACTTGATTAGAAATTATTCAGAGTTTCTAAACTCCACTCTAATGGGGGACGAATCCTGGATGTTCGAGTACGATCCAGAATCCAAAAGGCAGAGCTCCGAGTGGCACACATAATCTTCTCCCAAATCCAAAAAAGCGCGCATAAGCAAGTCTCGCATCAAAACCATGCTGATTGTCTTCTTCGACGTCAGAGGAATCGTCCATTTTGAGTTTGTACCGCAAGGACAAACTGTCAACGCAGCATTTTACCTGGAAGTACTCAAGAGACTAAAACAATGGGTCGCACGCGTCCGGTCTGACATCAAAGACGTTTTCAAGCTCCACCACAATAATGCTCTCAGTCACACGGCCTTCGTCGTTACCAACTTCTTGACCAAGAACAAAACCCCCGTGGTACCCCAGCCTCCTTACAGCCCTGACTTGGCTCCATGTGACTTTTTCTGTTCCCCCGATTGAAAAAAGAGCTGAAGGGAAAGCACTGGGAGTCGGTGGAAAACATTCAAACTCAAGTTACAAGGTTCCTAAGAGACATTCCAGTTGAGGAGTTCCAGGCTGCTTTTCAGGCTGCTTTTCAGGCGTGGCAGAATCGTCTTGGCAGGTGTATCGATGCAGAAGGAGACTATTTTGAAGAATTTTAACCATTTGTACCAATCGGATGAATAAATCTATTTTTCCCAGTAAATGCGCATTACTTTTATAATGCACCATGTATATGATATTACGTTATTTGTATAATTACCGAAACACCTTTCTCTTTTTATGATTGGTTTTATTTTTTCATAATATACTAGAGTAATAAACGTCGGTATTTTAATTTATTTTTATTACAAATATCATCGACCTACCTAGATTTAAATGACGATACTTTTTTAAATTGGACATGATAGTAATCAATTATGATTTTTGAAATTCGATCTAACAATTATGATCACAAATTTATACTGAATTATATCCCTTTGTGTAATCAATCCATCTGTTTTAACCATATCGGACTTAATTACATATTTACCGAATAAAAATAAAAAACGATAAATTTAATACAATATTATAGATAAGTATATTAATTTTATCCGCTAATAGATCACGGGCGTATACAATAATATTTTTTATTTTATTTATTTTTTTTTTGCTGAATATCGAACTTTATTTTTAACTAAATTAACATCAATTGTTGCATCGGCAATTAAAATTTGAAGTACGCGTTAATTTTAAATTGAAATTATCAGGTAAAAGAATAGTAACAATTAAATTATATTACGTCGTAATATCTATATTAAAAATTATTACAAACTTGCAATATTTTGTTTACACCATTGATCTGGATTGAGAACCATCGTGTCTTTATAAACTAAAAAATAGATAATTGTATTTGGAAGACAATCGAGTTTGAAAAAAATGATCTAAAATCACAAAAGAGGATTTCGAATTTGTTTTTAAATCGTCATTAATACTACATACTTAATATGGCTGTATCGAAGATATATTTTACATACTGACGCAATAAATCTAAAAAATTTCAATAACGAAAGTATTTTCTATTTTAAGTATTCAATATTCTTTTAATCAAATATTAAATTATTAAAACACGCGATCGAATATCACATTAAGTCAGCGTTCCAAGTATCAAAAACGTATGTATTATGTTGTTATGAAAATAACATTACTTGTTCTTGCGAACTTTGTATTATGCACACTGACTAAAAATATGTAAAATAATAATCACTTTGTTTTAGAAAATGTAAAATCGTATTTGAAAATACACGATAAATCAAAATTTACATATTATATATATATATTAATAAACTATTATATAAAATCTATTTAAGCTTTACAGTTACAAAAAGAAGCAAATAACTAAACAAAACAAAAAAAGTGTATTACAAAAATTAAATAGTTTAAAATTATAACGTTATTCATTTAAACGTAAACTTTTAATAAGAATAAAATGCAACTAACGATGGAAATTATCATAACATCAGTAAGCGTCTAACTACGTCTATACATACGTTTATTTCCGTCAATTAATATAGAGAAAAAATTGTAATACGGAATTTGTTGCAATTAATATTCTGCACGATGTGTCAACACACAGTGACGCTGATTTAATCAGTCAATTCACCAATAGAAGATGTGTCAATTTGTTAAAATATACTAATACTACGGAAGTGAAAATCGTTATTGATTTACTCACTATTCTCATACGCATGTTTGAACACGTCTGTAGCGTCAAAGTTTTCTACACGGTGAAGATTATACACACGACCGTTTAAAATATATAGTTTTACGTTGTCATAGATATTTGAAATCGCTATAAAAACCGTTTTTAAGTAAATTGTAATAAACGGTTATTTGACAGCGCTACGATATCACAGATCTTTCCAGACGCCTTTACGTTATAATAACGCGTAACAACGTGACTCACAAAAGTATTATAATCCGCATACTATAAGTATAAACGAAAAACTGTGTAAAAATACTTACCTTCCATATTTCCCATATTTATAACTTGATCTAGATAATATATATAGAATAATTATTAATTTATTTAGAAGACCGATTAGCCTAAGACTATGGTAATTTATATTTTCGTCATATTTAGTTTATAATAATCGTAGTAAAAACGTATTGGAGCTGTTTATAGGCATACATTTTCAGCAATTCGTGTATTTTCGTATCACCCTTTATGATATCACGTCCGTACGTATACTTTTCCAAAACAAATTAGAAATTAATTATACGGCGTGTTATTACGACATTATCGCGATTAACAAGATCTGTAGAAAACAATAATAATCTTTGTATCGGTCGACGATTAAAATTTTCTAAATATCTGTTATTCAACAAAAAATTATGCGCGTTTCTACATATCTCCGTCATCGTTTGAGTTTGGTTCGTGAGCAAATCTATTCCGGTAAATAAAAATAATCCGCGATGCACTGAACATTTTAAAAACGGTGTACAACGTGAGATATTAGCTAAAAACACGACGACGAAAATATGTACCACAACTACTAATGAAAGTAAAAAAAATATCGAGATTAATAAAAGTGACCCAACGACTGCTCGAATATATATTTATACGTACATTATTAACGAGGGACGTGTTTACGAAAATTCCGATTATAAACGTAACGTATTAAACAGGCAATAACGTAATATTTTAGTCGTCTTATTAGAGTTCCCCGTTCATATTTTACACGGATTAGACATAAATTACTCAAAAATACACACACATTAATATAGTCATATTTCTATAAACAAATAATCGTATACCGTACCTAGACAATCGTTAACTATGTACGGGAAAACACGTATACTATTAATAATTTGTATTCGTATTATTTTGTTGGATATACGTATTTATTTGTCGGTAGTAAATCGTGACCTATATATTTTTTGCAGAACGCTTTTGGTCCAACTATAGTGGACGAGTCTGTAAAACAAAAAAAATCGCGTTACACTTCGCCCAATGACAATTGTTACGCATCAATGGAAAAATTAATATAGTAAGTTTTGAACCGTAAATATTTCGTACGAAGTTGAATAACCCGCGGTATTCAACGATGGTCTAATTATCGCTTTTACAAATTAAACGTATTACTCGTTATATTTCTTATTGCTACGAAATAATAATAACGTATTATTTATATTCATAAACGGGTTTGAAAATTTCAGGAACTAAATTCGGTGGGCGACGAGAAAGCTTACGAATAAAAAGTATAACCGAAATACGCATTTCCTAATATAAGCGTTACTATAATATTACGCAAAACAAAATGACGATTCGTATATTGTTCTCGCGTTGTAATCGTTACAATTGTATTACGCGTAACGCTTTAAAAAGCAATGTTTATTTCACTTCGAGTTAAAAAAGGTACTCACCAACATGCGGTAAAAAGTTCTCGATTACGTAATGAACATACGCTTTCGCTGTCGCTAAAAAATAATGTAAATATTTATAATTATATTATTAATATATATATATATAATTAATTATTCGTTTAAATTCGTCGTTTTTGCGTATTTACGCAATGTTAATTACGTCGAAATTCAATTACACAATCTATACGGTAAGTGGAATATAATTTAAACAGCCTGTGTTGGTATAACTTATTTATTTTTCTGAAATTTTAGGGTCAGTATTGTTTATTATCTATTTAAATTCGTTTAAACAAAAGTTTAATAAAAAAAATAAGGATCGATCTTAAACTTGAGATAAAATAAATTCGTCAAGAAACAATCATGATATTCAAAATATATACGTACCTGTCGTGTTCTTTGTCATGACTATTCGTTTTAAAATGCAAATTAATTAATTAATTTATATATGTATACAATATTCCGTTAGTTTGTTATGCAATAGAATGACTCAAACGTGTAACCACTAAATGTTTATCAAACGATTTCTATCTTAATAACGTACGAAACGAATTCTAATATACAAGAAAAAAATTATTCGAACGCCACCATGTTCTGTGCCTTTATTAGGTTTATTGATATATGCGCGATTCCATTTGTACTCGTACGATAAACATAAAGATTAACGAATTTAATTTTGTAAATTTAGAAATTACGACGATAATTTTTATTCCGAATAAACTAAAAATTCTAGTTTTAGTCGCAACAAATATCGTTTAATTGTGTGGAACCATTGCCATTAACTCGAAAATTACGAAATTAAAAATAAATTTTGTCAGCTTTTTACTTCGATAACAAAAGACTTGATAATTTTTTTAATGTCTCGTTTTATTCAAGATGCTTGATAATAACTATTTTATAAAAAAATGAACCCCGGATACTTATATTGAAATATCTTTTTTTTAGGAATGTCGACGTAATATACTCACCGACATTATAATATCCATGTCTCAACGCTTCCTTAGCACTTTCTTTAACTAATGTAACATAGAAGTGATTGAAAATTCGATTTGCACGATATCGTCAATTCAATCGTGTTCAATAAACATAAAACAATATTAAACGTTTATAAATATCTTTTCCGTTTACATATGAAAGTGCCATTCATTACAGAGAAACTACTAACTTTTATAACCGACGCGATAAAAGAAACCTAGAAAATGTTTATACTTTAAAAACGTATCGTATTTGTGTAGAATATTATAACGCTCGTTTTATTAAAAATAGGCGCAATCGCAATATCTAGCGCGTTTCGAATTTCTATAATAATCACGGCGTTAACATTTGTATTATGAAGCCAATTGTAAGTAAATTTCAACAAAGTACTGTTGTTCTATTATAGAGAGCGCGAAATCAACGAGCAAATTTAGTAATGCTCGTAAATGATTCACACGCGTTAGATTAATAACGCCGCTAAATAATTATATAATATATAATGACGCAAAGTTAAGATACGTTTTACTTATTTAAATATATAATATTCGGTTATTGTTATAATTACTATTACAAAACGATTCGGTCGTGCTTCTAAATGAATATCTAATATAACCTAGTGTAATAATTTTCCATTTCAATTATAATATTACGAAAAATGTTTATCATAAATATTGCGCGTTCAAACCGTAATACAATATTTTTAAATTATACACTAGGAGTAGTTCAAATGTCGAAAATGTCAACTACTATTATGATGAACATTTTTAAACGTAATTATATATATATACATATATATAATCAGTCTGTTCAAAACATATTTGGCGTGAGTTAAGGGAAATAGGACGAGTGGATGTATATAACTTAAAAGATGAAAAAATTACTCGTTTAATACCTTTTTTATAGACGAGTGTATTTTATTTATCTATTAATTGATCGTACGCGTATACGGAAGCATACTTTCTATTATTTTTTTATTACGTGTATTTCCGTTGGTTTCGAACTATATTTTTGAAGATTGATTTTTCGTTAACCAAAATACATTTGGAGTGTGCCAATACATGATTTAATCGAAAATCGCACAACGTTAGAGTAATAATAATAAAAATATAAAAGCAAATTCTAAAACGTCGAAATACATTTGTATATTTAAAAAATCACGCGAACGCGATAAATTTTACTCACACCAATTCAACGGATTTAGAAACATGCCTTCCTTATATGCTAATAAAAATGATACGAACACGTTTAAAGTTCTTCGGGTTCGAAATACGATTATCGCGTATTCTCGAAATAATTTTGAAATTTGCTTACGAAAGTTCGTCGATGTTACTTACCCCAAATGGCTGTATCGTAGAGATAGTCAATATATTGGCGTAAAATGCCTGTAAAATGTATTAGAATTATTATTACGACCGTTATGTTTTTGCGTTGGAAACAGGACGGTGTTCGACAACGTTCGAATAAACGCGTTAAACCACTACACACTATCAGAGTACTGTTGGTTGAAACTCCTAATGTCGATTTAGTACGCGCTGAGTTGTGTTAAAAAAAATTACGTTTTTGAATGCTAGCCACAGTTTGCGTTTTGCCTGAAAACATACAATATTAATCGTGTTCTTTTAAACGTAAATATATCGTTTTAAATGAGGTAACACCGTTGTCGTAATAATTGTACGTGACGTCATGTACCGTTAAAATACCGCACGAGATAACAATAATAGACTCGATGAAAAACGAAGAACGAATACAAAATGAGCAACGCCATTAGGCGCATAAGAGGGCTGCCGAGTTCGTTGACCGTACGTATTATAATTTATATTTATCTTACGATTATCGCCGTTCTAGAAACGATGACGACGTTTCAAAAATCACGCGCAGAAGATTCGAACGGCCACCGATGTTTTCACCTCCCACGAATACGCCGACACGCAAAAGGAGCATGCCGTTAACGTAGTCAGAGAGTAGGAGGACAACGCGGATGTGACCACGTCGGGTTTCAGGTGATTGAAACAATTCGTTCGTCATAAATCGATCGCTTTCCGTATTGGGAAATGCTGTTCGTTGTTCACGCGGTCCCGTACGCGTTCGAAAAATACGCGCGACGCGTTTAATAATCGAAAACCAATTACTAATTCGCCGGACGATGAGCGTTTATTGAAAACGACCAACAATATCTATCGGCGATACGACGAAAATCGCGATCGTTGTGTACGAGTAAAAACCTACGATCGAACAACGAGATTGCCGTTCGGTACAACGCTCACACTGTATAGGGAATAGAAGCGCGACGAAGAATTCGTAACAGTCATCCGCCAAAAATATACGCGATGTCGACGACGGGTCGGTAATCGCGTCGCGTCCATTCGCCGATGTGAGGCGCACAGTTAGTGGCGAAAATAACGATATTCGTATACATTATTAAATCACTCACAGTTGAAATATACGTATTCGAAGGCTTGTTTACCGTCGAAGTTCTCTGCAAGGCGAAAAATACGCGACAATTTATTAAAATACGTAGCGTCGTTACGCGTCGGGTGTTTCAAATTACTAATAACGTTTATGCACGAACGGATCCGCAATATCGGATTATTGGTTCCCGACACGAGGTCCTCGCCGTTAAAAACGCGACGGAATTATCGATTCGTGAATCACGAACGTATTGTATAAATACGATAAATACTAACCGTCCATTCCTCCGAGTTCGGTCATTTGATCTAGACGATATTTCGACATTTGTATAAACATTATTATTAACGTACGTTGAATTTCTATCCGATTAACGCTAACTTTTGTTAATTCCTATAGTCGTGACGACGGGTTCGTAACGCGTCCAATTATTATCGTAGAAGTAGTTTCTGGTTTTAAGTTATGTTGGAGAATTTCGTTTTTAAATCAATTCGAATACCTCGAAAGCAACATATCGCTAAGTAATTTCGGAACGACGTCTCTAGTATTGCTATTCCGTAGAGTACCAACGATTTAAACCGTACGAATCGTGAGCGCACTCTACGTAACAGTTTCAATTGGAATTCGTGCAAACACACCGGGGTAGTGTTATCGACTTGTTCGTTGATTTCGTAGTTTTAAAATATCCGAAAAACGTTACCGTTTGTGAATAATATTAGCGTAGAAAACGATCGATAGTTATCATTATCAATACCTTAACGACGGAATATAACGTAATATAGTATTCTCCTTGTGTTTTATAACGAAAAATAATAATAATCGCTTTCGGATTATTTCCCTATTAATCGCACCGAGAAAGGTTTTAATATTGTTGTAATTGTATCGCGTCTGAAAGCAACGACAAACGGACGTATTCGAAAAACGGTACCGGGCGGTGTTTGAATTACGCCGAATACGACGACTAGTTTATATAGTAATATATTGCGCGATATTTTGAGCGACTAAAAAATGACGACAATCGTCCATGTCTAAAACGAGCGCGGACACAATTTTACTGATTTTTCGCAATTTTCGACACGTTTCGATTACGATTCAAGAAACTATTGGCGGAAATCGAAAAACGCGTCAAATAGTATACCGACTAGACACGGTCGAGTCGAAACCTTCACGGACGAAATTAATAAATCGGACCAGGACACATCATCGTAGTACATTTATACGCTTCGTTCAAAAATGTAATATTTTCGCCTTAATCCTCGTAAGTGAATTTACCTAGCGTAACATTGTTAAAGAATTACGTTTATATTCGTATTATTCATTCATTATGGTACTTAGTAATCTAGTGAAATGTATCTATAATCTACGAAATGAAGTAAAAAATAATCTTACGCAAACAATCTAAAACAAACGTAAAAAAATGTATTATTCCAAGTAAGTAACATAATCGCGCATGCATATGATTAAAAACAATCGAAGCGTTTTTCAAATTTAATGTCACTACATTTCGTCATTATTACGTTCGTTCGAAATACCGTTATATTAATAATTATTTACCATGTTCGCGCGAGTATAATTTTACCAACGTCGTTTATTATAATTCAATCGAAATGGGCCGATAGTATTGAAAGAGAATATTCGTTTCTAACCTTTCGGAATTATTTTTTAATAGGAAACTAAGTATTTTGCGTCGTCGAACTTGTGGATACGTTCGCCGGAACTTGAAAAATAATTTTACGTCCGAAATAACTGTTCGGCTCGAATGGAAAGTCACTAACTTAAAAATTGCACGCGCCTGTTTGTTGAGCGTGTAAAAGGTGTGATTCGTGCATATTAGAATAACGTATTAAACTACGATAACTCGAGTATACTCTAATTTATATAAATAAATCGTGCTTACAGTTGGCATCAGAATCGTGGACCGTAATAGTTATAACAGTTATAACGGTAATTAATACGTAAATACTTTTAGAAAAACGCATTATGGTTGTCTTTTCTGTATAATGAATCTTAAACGTAAATAAAATTCGACTACAAATTCTGCCTAAGGTTGTACGAATCTCGGAAAATTATACCTCGAGCAAGTCGCGAAGTACTATTTGTATAGTTGAATAAATATCGTTAATACATATATTACGTATGTCTAGTATAAACACAATAATGAATTAAAATGTTCCTTACGTCTAGATTTTCACTATAATTGAAACAACAACTGTCACTTTTTCACAGAAAATTATATCGCGGTACAAAAATTACGCGAAATTATACGGTTACTGAAAAATATTTCGGCCTATTTTAATGAATACTTATTTAGTTTGATGATTAACTTAAGAGGTTTTTCGTATCGAATTTTCGGAGCGTTTATTTTTAGACCAATCAATTGATATATGTCACTATTGGACATGCGATACAAATTGTATGGGCTACTTCTATCAAGTTCCTTAGCTCGAGTTTATATTGGTGGCATTTATATCGAAATTCGTTCTATACATAATAAACTAGCCGAAAACGTTTTCAACAAAAAAGAATACGTACGTTTTAAATTATTTAATAATAAACTATAGTAAATAACTCTTGTTAACCTTATCAAACGCCGAATTTAATGAAAAAAAAACGCAATTATAAATCGAATAAAATAAAAATGAACGACATAAGTAATTCGTTTAATAATATTAAGTAAACGATCGATATACAAATATTTTGAATCGTCATACGCAACGACTTGATTAAAAATATCAACATTTCCTACGATAAATTATACAATATATACGTTTGTAATAATCGTTCGAAGTCTGTTCAATGTGTGTGACAACGACAACGTTTGAAAGAACGCCCGTTAATTATAGAATACTTAACCCGAATTGCGACGAAAGGTACGTGAACCTTCTGTCAGTATAGTGACGGCGAATTACGTCACGCGATAATAAAACAATCGCGTCGTTACGATAAAGTTCACCGATAGACGTTTCGTGTATTACACGTTTCGTACGCTCGCGAAATGTATTTGCTATAGCAAATATTATTTCACGGCGCGTCCTGAACGATTACACAAAACCACATTTTCTCGAGCCCCGTATACATTCCGACCACGATTGAACATAACGTTTTCACTACGATAAAATAATAGACGACACTCTTTTAGAAGCGTTGAGCTCTTGTAACGATCGTTGCCCGTGGCTCCGTTAATCGGAATAATATATTAAACGCCAAAAGTCGATATAAAGATGATACGAAACGCGTCTACACGATGATCAATTTAACAATTTCGAAACGCTTAAAGACCCGGGCGAATAGTAATTAGAAGGAGAGATGGACGAGACGTTCGCGTTATTGGTTGTGGATCACGCCGAAAGTAGGGCGCTCGTAGCCGTGCGTGTTTATACAATTAGCCAGCGCTTAAAATTGCGCCCGCTACGATACGTTATCAATTCGCGTTACAAACCGCGAGAATCGAAATTGAACGTACGCCGCGCGAAACTTATCGTTTTATTAGAAAGTCCCGAGCCCGTACGAACGTAAACCGATTAATATAAAAGTTTAAAAATTAGGTTAATTATTAACGTGTTATTTCGACGAGTTACTTTCGGAACACCGTTATTGGATTCAATTGCGTAGGTTTCCCGTAAGAATTACAGGAATGATGTGGGCGATCGGGTCATGCGGAGGTTGAGGTCCAAGGTGACCGGCCCCAAATAGAGACATAGGCGATGAAGGTGGTAAGAAGACTTAAGAATTACGCGAAGGACATAAACACGGAAACAGCGAAATAGAATATATGCGAACCCGTTGCCAATCGCGCGGTAACGCTCAATCAAATAACGGAATAGTTTTACGAATTTGGCGAAAAAGTTGGCGTATACTTTGTCGGCTTTCGTCAATGATACGGATAGTGTAACGCGGAATGGAACCGTCGCGGAGTGGCGAAATTACAATCGAACTCGGACGCTGCGTCCGTTTTCAATTCTTTTTAACATGGCGTCGGAGAAAAGAAAACGAATTGCGCCCGAAAAATGGAAATTCTCGTGAATAATACGGCTAACGCGCGCCACGTTACCGTAATTAGCAATGGTCGTACACCGGCCGCGGTTACCGACTTCGAATAACGCAAATATTACGGCGTAACGAAACGATGTCCAAAAACATCAACGGACGGTTGACATACTCTTGTCGATTATTTCGTTTCATATTTCTACCTCGGTATTGTTTCGTTCGTTAATTATTTCAATAAAAACACTGCGCCAATTTTTTATACTTAACTTTTATCTATACACTCTCTCTTTTCGAATAATCCGCGTCAACCAATTTTTCGTCTTTGCTATATTTAGACTGTACCGTTTCGATGTTCTTTGTATGTCGCTAGACTTTTAAAATTCAATATATTCGTACGTACATTAAAAATCATCTTTACGATTAGCCTCAGAGCTATGGACATCGATAATCCTAACGTTTATTATAAGAGTTAAACGTTTTAACAGAACCCATACGCGTTGTACATTTGTTATGTCGTCAATATCGATTAACACGCTACGGTATGCGTTCAGATATTTTATCGTAAACGTTATCGACCGTTCACTTTCACATTAGGTATTAAAAATTGAAAAAAGAACAATCGCGACGTCGAAACTAAATACATTTTTAGTACAAACGTATCCGGAGAATACAAAAACAATTATCGTATTTCCACAAATATTATACGAATTATAATCTTCAACTATAAGCATTTTCGAATACGAAAATATACGCGTTATGCGCTCGAGACAAATAAAAAAAAAAAAAAAACAATCGTCGAATTATTATTTTTAATTACGTTAGTCACAATTCGGTATTACTATTACAAAAATTTACGATATAACGCTTGAGCGAGATAATTATGGTGAGCCCGAAAATGTATATAATCGACCCGCGCACGTTTTAATTATGGGGTTTATTGTAAAGATCGTAATAACTGTTATCTTCAGGAGTATTGATAAACAACGGCGGTGTGTAAAGGGTGTTGGGAATACTGGAAACCGCTTCCGGATTTTGTGTAACTAGAAAAAACAACGTTCATTATACGCGCCGATAAAACTAATTAAACGTAAATTAAGAATAAACTACGTCGTTCCTACCTATAGGAACATGGGGCGATATTATTTAAGTTTTTTTTTTTTTTTTTGAAAATAATTTTCGTTATTAAAATCGTTACGACAATTATAACTCGATAACGCCGACATAAATTCCGTGGAATTCTTTTAAAAGTAAACGTCGTATCGGACGGCGAGGGAATGTTATTTACGAAACTAAAAACGTAACGTATTCGGCGCATGGCTTACAATCGTATAAACTGCTTGGGACGATTTCCGGCTGGTTCGGCATGACGGGATTATAATCTCCGGCGTATGTAGAACCGGGTATTAGGTGGAAATTCAAATCTTGCGACGGAATTTGTGCGCCCGTAGAATCTGAAAAAAAAACGACGAAAATACAATTCAACGACTTATGGACGGGGGGATACAGCGATATCGTCGATTATAACGTAACAAAGGTCGATAATGTTGATACTAGGTTGACCTGCCGTCATAACGAATTGAAATACGTTTTCGATACCTACGACGTTTGTACGACATTCTATAAATGAAAACATTGTAGCCGTTCGGAATAAGAACTACGTAATTTATAATTCGTCAATACCGAATTGATTTGGTTCACCAAACTGATTCGTGTGTTCGAGATTTTCACCTCCGATCGGTCTATATTCGGGAAATGAACTGAAATGTGAATAACCTCCGGGATTTTGCTCGCCGATAAAATCTAAACAAACGAAAATTACGTTTTACCAAATTCTGTACGCAACGATCAAAATGATATTAGCGAACGTCGCTAACGACCGTCTCGTTTTAGCATTGTATCGTTCGATTTATAGTCCGAATTATATTATTGATAAATATTTCTACCTCTACGAAATAACAACAACGTGCTAATAAAATGTCGCGATCGTCGAATTTATAATTTTACATAGACTAACGTCGTCACGTAGAGAATTTAAACACATTTTATTAACTATATTATTTCGTTATATTGTACAATTTCGTATTTTATTCGTCATTGTGGATCACTACTCCGATAATTTATTTTAAAGAATTTTTCGTTCGTTTATGTGCTTATATTTTTGGACGATTAAAAGCTAACATCTCTTCATATAAAAGACATTAGAGTCGCCGCCAATAAGAGTCTAAATTATTAAGGAAAACTATATTCTCCGTGCACGTAAAGAAACCGTATTCCATTGTAGGTAAACGATTTTTAATCGTTATTGAATCCTAGAAAATAATCGCTACAGAAGTATTTTATAATTTATTTATTAATAATCGAGAAAGTTTATCCAGTTTTTTGTGTAAAAATATCCTAAAACTAATACTCTATACGATAATATGTATATTATTACGTTTAAAAATATATGTATTTCTCCGAAACGTTAAAAATAATATAAAAAAACACGATTAATTACTTAATATATGAAAATTGTTCTTAAATGATCGTTACCTATTTGCTGTTGGTCAGTGATAAATTGGGTAAAGGGGTCAACGGTGCTACTTTGGCCCGCGTCAAATATATTTTCGTACGGTGAGTTGAAATTAAAATCATTTAGATTTAGTCCAATATTGCCGAAATAATCTAAAAAATAATTAGAGTAATGAAAATTCGCAATTTTCTAGGTTAAATTACCGTCAAACGGGGATTATTTTTATCAAATAATAGTAAATATAACGTAGGATATTATCGTTACTTCAAAGATTTCGACGTATTATTTTTATAAAACGAAATATACGTTTTTTATTTATAGTTTAGCCTTGTGAAATATTAATAAAACGTGTTTATATAAAATCACGATTGCCTGTTTAAATTTGCGAACGTTGCGTCAGGAATTTCGAAAGATTTCGTAAACCATATACTTTCGTTGATTGTACGCGCGTTATTTTATATAGTTTCTTATCTCAAATAACTATTAATCGTTTAAAAACGTTAATTTTATACGGTAAGACTTTTGGTGGATCGAAAAGTTGAAATCACTTTTTACAACGGTACCGTGTTAGATAGCTAAACGTAAATGCATAATAATATCAGATAGAGCTTTCAAAAAAGAGCCATAGGCAAATTGTATCCGGTTGTTTTTTGTCAAACAAACGAATCGCCATTGAGGCGACCCAAAAAATATAGTCGACGACAAATGTTCGTCGTATTATTATATAAATCGTTACTTGGTTGTTGTTGGTCGGGAAAGAATTGGACGGGAGCGAAGGTGTTTTCGTCGACGAAAGTATTTTGCGTTGGTAAGAACAGTTCTTCGTTCGGATCAACGTACAATCCTTGTCCTCCTGCGTTCAAATAACGGTCGGGATAATAGGTTCGAAAACGAATTCAGTGACTTGTATGGGAGTAACGGTAAAGCTGTTACCCACACACACACGATATAATACGTTTATTATAATATTATAACCGCCTTTTAAAACGGTCAATACCATCGCGTAAAGTCGCGACGATCACATTTATTTTCGGTAATAACCGTTACCTAATTGGTGTTGTTCAATTGGGAATAGGTTTGATTGGTCATCGGCGAGCACGTTTGAGAAGTGTACGTCGAGGCCCGTATGACTTGGATTGTAATAGACGTTTTCTTCGATCGTGCCGAAATAATCTTAAAAATAGAAACAAAACAGCGGCGTGTACGCTTGAGCGATATCCAATTACCGCGTATGACCAACGAGGATTAAAACGAACGAATTAACGTTTATAGTAAACATAACGTGGAATATTGTATAGTATTTCAAATATTGTCGTAGCGAAATAAATTTCCTTTGCGTATTGCTATTGGAACAATCGCGACGAATTTGTATTAATCGCGGTTTTCTATTTAACTCGCGAACGTTTTTTCGTTATTTCGAAACGATTTTTTGAACAATGTACTTTCGTTAACGATATTTTCGTTGCTATACCGTAATCGATTTTCGGTCGACGAAAGATGTCGCAATGAATGATTCGTTGAGAGACGGTGTCGGGTGGGGCGAGATAAGCGATCGAACAAATGTATAAAATATTACGGAAAGTTCCCTCGAGGGACCCGTAGAAAAATTGTACTCGATTATTGACGAACGAAACAAATCGCTATCGAAACCCTAAACATATTAGCGGAAAATTCTTCGCCGTATTGTTTATCGTTATTACTCGGTTGTTGTTGTTGTTGTTGGTCGGTGGAGAATTGACCGGAGGCGACGGCGCCACCTGCGGCGAAACGCTGTTCGTTGGGGTCAATATACGATCCACCTGTGTTCAAAAACAACAGTTTCAATAATACGTTTTAAAGTCAATTCGGTAAGAAAAACGATAAAACTATCGCCATACACCGTAATACGGACTATTCTTAAGCGATTAAATACGTTTTTTTTTTCGAAAAAAATCCCGTGCTCCGATTGATATTGCGAACGTCACGTTGCCGATATAAACAAACGATAATTTATTCTATCGATACGTATCGTTTTAAATGTTATTATTTTCCGTTCGTCGCCCTAACTAAGACGTTTCCGACGCGCCGTTTACCTAATTGGGATTGGTCAGAGCCAATGACGGCGGTATTATCGTTCTCAGCAGATGCCGACCCGAACAATGGGTGGAAAGCCGCATTTGGTTTTGGCGCTGACGAACTACCTGAAAAACGAAACCGACGAACGTTAAACATCGCCGGATTCGATCACGTACGAACGGGAACAGCGCGCGGCAGATCGAATAAATGACACCGTCTCGGTGGCGCAACGCGAAACATTATATTAGACGACCGTATCGGTTTTATTATTACGAACTCTTTATAGAAATCTTCGTCGCCGTTTATTCGCGTAAATAGTTATTCAACGTTAAATATTCGATAATTACCCGGACAATTATACTCGAGAGGATATCGGACATACAGAGAATCGTGACGTTGATTGCCCTCGAATGGTTTAATGTCGTACGAAAAGTCGCGATTTTGACAAAACTCCATCGGTGTTTTTAAATTGGATCGAGCTTGAAAACAATTAACGCCACACATTACCGAAATATTTAAGTACGAACGAATAAATATTACGCGAGCAAGCCCGTACATTTGTAACGTTTGCAGCTCTCGCGTTATTATAATACGTACCGACAATTGGTGAAAATTGTTCTAGGACGTAATAAAAATATCCTTTTGCGACTTCTGCGGAACGCATATTAATTGAAAAGATTTCTTTAGATCGGTACGAACGTATATATATATTTATATATATATATATATATATATTTATAACTATAAAAAACTAGCTACTATTAATAATTTATTCGTAAAATTACGCGTTTCACAAATTACGATTAACGGTTTTTTTGTTTTTTGATTTATTACGATATACGTTATCGTACTGAAACTATTACACCTTATGTGACGAATCCAATATCAAAACCGAACGTCCATAAATTCCGTATTTACCGAATTTAAAAGTCGGTTTTTACTCTTATTTAATTATTTAACGGAGTTTATGATATTTTCTTGTAAAAAATGAGCCAAGCTCGAATTCGTTTGCCGAGTAATTCGGGAACGGAATTTAAAATTTTCCTATTTTAAAAACAAAATGCTGTACGTACTATTCAGTGATTCTGGATAAACTATTAGTTTCCGAAAATTAAAAAAACAAAATCGACGAATTATTTATTTGACCGGGCGCCATGTACGGGATTACTCGATAAAGTCACGAACTAAATATATATTTGTGGAACGACTTCGTCTATGTCTCTGATGTCTATTTTGTATTCAAACGTGACAAATCCTTTCGAATCACATATCTCTCCTCTTTCACTTTGTATTCGCTCACAAGTTACACATTTGGAAAGTCACGCTTATACCGTCAATTTTTTATGGAGTCCAAGTCACGTGGGAATTGAGGGAAATAAAATAGCAGTTCCCTCGCTAACGCTACTGAACATTTTCGTTCCACGAATGTACTTAATAAAACACCCTTTATTGACTTTTTACCACATTTACATATTACTATTTTAAATGCTTGGTAGGCCGAATAGTCGTCACATACAACTTCTGGGAAATGTGTACAAATCAATCGTCCCTGAAATCCCTAGTCTTCCTTGGTTTCTTTGGAACACGTCGGATAATAATGGCCAAACGGAATATGTACGGCTTTCGGACGTGAACATTCGAATGAACTAATGCCTCGAACAGTACGAGTTTTCAAATTAATTGCACCCCTCTCCCCCCCCGTCTCTCTGCGCCACACTGATATCCAATGACGAACAGACTCGACTGGTTTTCCAAACGTTTCGTTTTGTATACAACCCTGGACGATGTTTACTTTATAACGAATATACGTTTTAAATCGATATCATAACGTAGTTTGTCCGACAATAACTCGTGAATAATCGAACGTAGATTAAACGCACCAATGTTATAGTAGCCGTGTCTCAGCGCCAAAATGAAATCGCATTCGCCTAAACATCGAAAAAAATACCGCCGATTAAAAACGGTTAACGCCGACGCTCAAAACCCCATGTTGCTAATCGACCGCGATTAGATACGGTACAGACCTCGTTATATATTATTTTTTACACAATTTACGTAAACACGACGCTTACTTTCGTAACCGCGCTTTTTCAAATAGCCTAGAAAAGAATTTTATCGGAACTATAATTCTCGAATGGCGCGTCCGTTTCGTGTATGTTGTCCTATTGTTCGCGTTGTACGGGGTTGATCGTCGTGTTTAAATGGGTTCACGTGTCTCGTACGGATTGCCGGTATATAAACGCGAGTTCTTTAGGACGAAACGGACGGCAACGGAAAAAAAAGACGCTCGTTTCGCGCCGAACGTGTACGTATTCGCCCGTAATTCGTACATAAAACGGTTCGGTTTAAGCGACGACGCGGGTTAGGACGTTCGGCGAAGTTCCCGAAACGGTTCAAACTTATCGACCATAATAAGGTATAATTACTCTTGCATAACGAATATTTCTTTTGTTCGTTAGTGGTTCCTAGCAAACCTAGAAAACACAAACACCGACTTTGTAACACCGCGCCCGCGATAAACGTCCCGCGGTACGATTTATTCGAATCGCGGACGCGCGCGCGCCTCGCCTAATTATTTCGCAGACATTAAATCGACGATAAAGCCGCGTTGCGGTCGTTAATCCGCCGTTTACGGGCAACGCACGTTATACGCCGGATTGTTTCAATTTGTACAATCGGTCATTAGGGCTTAATTAACCATAGCCGGCGTACGAAACTCGAGCGCGCGTTTGACGCGAATAACGCGCGCGTATTTAGAGCGCCATCTGTTCGCGTCGCTACTTGATAACGCGAACGTACGTGTATTATTTTACGCGGATCGGTTTCAAAGTCTACCGCTCTTTTTAATACGGCCAAATTTCAACGTAGGATTGAAAGATATTCCAATAATAATAATACGCTCGTTTAATACGTAAATTGACACAAACTCTTTATGTTCGTCATGCACCATTGCATCGGAGCCATAAACTTGCCCCTTTCGTAATCTAAAAATTGGACGTAACGTTAGTTTAATCGTTAGCGTTGTGTTTAAAAGAAAATGTTCGTTACGTACTCAAAATGGAAGTGCTTATAATGTATTCGAGATATTGTTGTACGATATCTGAAAATGTTTCGAAAAAGCCGGATTTGTACGCTTCGATAACAATATACGTAGTATTCGATATTTGAAAAATACGTATATCGACTACGATTAACGTAGAAATTATCGTTTAGTTCTAATAATACGCGTTATGTTTTATAATTACTGTTAGCTTCTCCATCAACGATACGTAGAGAGACTGAAAAAATTAAAAAAAACAAAATTCGTTATAACCGAACCGCCGCGCGGTGCGTTTTAAATAAGGCGACGTCGTCGTTTAAATTTTAAAAAGCACGCGGCTTTCCGTAAAAATATACGCGTTAGGTACGCGTAACGCGTTTGAGGCAACGCGAAAAATAATCGAAAAAGCCGCCGCCAAACGCCTAACTGGCCGGCTGGATTTGATGTTTTGTCGGCCAGGCCTTGACGATATCTACCAGTGAAAACGGTTTATAGAATGACGATAAACCGACGGTCTCGTGTAGGAAGATCCCTATGAATTCCATCATCGCCAACTGCTCCGTAACGGCCGCGCGATGTCCATAATTTTCGCCTTTGGGCTAACGAATTTAAAACGTTCCTCACGCCGACCACGAAAGGACTCCCGAGAATACTTATTGAATCGTTCGTTACGTTTATTCGAGACGGTCGTCCGTAATTTGCGATCAGACGCGGCCACTAATTTGTAGTTTACGCGTAATTACGTCGCGTAATCTCCACGCGATTAATGTTCGCCGCTAAACTTTAACGCGGTGAAAAAAGCGTTTCGAAAAAACTTTTCGGAAAAATCGGTAAACCGTGACGTCGCGTGGTTTCAAGCAGCCCATAAACAACGAAAAACGTCATTTGTCCAAATAAACTTCGACGAACGCCGAAAAATTCGTTATAAAATCACTCACCGTTTTTATATATATGTCTGAATGCCTTTTCGCCGTCGAAATTTCCTACGCGGTGAAAATGATACAACGATTTAATATACGTATATAGTTTTATATTGTCTCGGATATTTGAAATGACTATTAACGTTATTATATTTCCTACGCGCGCTTCAAAAATACGAAGGCATTTTAATTAAACGTACGACAAAACGCGTCACAAATGTGTTACGTTCTGTGCACGATAAACACAAACGAAATGATACTAACTATTTATTCTGACATGTTCGATTTGGGCTAGATAATGAATTGACGTATATTTAATAATCGTTCGTATACGTAGGCTACCCGTTCGCCTTAATTCGCTTATTACGTACGTACGGTAAAATATATATTCGAGTTGTTATCGGTTCGGAAAACGCGTTTCGGTGATTCGCGTATTTCGACGGTTTGTTCGAAACGGCCCTCCCCTTTTCAACTTTGGAAAATCTATCGGTAAATTATTTCGAAACGATCGCCAAAAGCTATTACGGCCTTATTACAAATATCCGTCGATATTTTCGGTCGGATGACGTAACAAATTCAACGACGATACGTAAAAGATTTTTCGGTAAGATATGGTAATCCCGAAGAAATATTTGACGTGATTCGTTGGTTTACGTTAAACACAAATTACGTACATTTTTGGTTAATATCGACTTGTGTTCAATCGTCGGACGAATCGATTACGGGCGTTGGGTAAAATACGACGACGTACTTAAATTACGACACGATATCGTTATTATTTTTACGGTCTCTTTAAATTATCACTACGTTCGTGAATTTTCCCAAACGGAATATCGTGAAAATTACGCAGTGTAGATAAAAACTGAAAGTACACGGAGAAAACTACGGCGACTAATATGAGTGACAACTGATTAATGAACCTATAGAGTATATAGGAATCATAACGGAATTGTATTTAAGGCGTCTGTTCGCGTTTCATTTGTACATCGATAAACCCTTAAACATAATAACAACGGGTAACTCTTACTTAAACAATCGTAAACTATACGAAAAAAAGGTAATTAGTATACTAATAGCGGACGGATATTGTATGTATTATCGAATGTGTCGACCGAGACCTGCGTAAAAGTTGCAAAAATCGATCGGCTTTAATAATGAGCAACTACCTGAAAAAGGAGACCAAAGAACAAAATCGTGTTAGTCGTTCGCTGGTCAAGCGCAACACGAAATTGGACAACACGGCGGCCGTGTTACGTGTTACGCTATTGAAATTCGCGTTTCTCGAACGCGTCACATTCGCGTTAAATACTGATACGTACTAACGATCGGTGAAAAATTGTCGTACACGTAATGATAATAGCGTTTGGCGACTTCTAAACACACGGGCAAATACGCGTTAGTAGTAAAACGAACAAAATAAATACAAATCGTACGTACTATTCATGGACTTCGAAGAAGCTTTATCGTATACCGGAAAAAAGAAAACCCGATTTTAGTAAACGCGCGCCAATTATCCGTGGGCGTTAAGGCACGCAACGAGATTAGTACAGGTGGGTCGGTCTAATTATCGAGTCACGAAACGAATTTAATAAACGAATTATTTTTATTAAATTATTCGAATATCGCCCGAATTTACACGCGTTTTTGGATAGCGGTCGGCGAATGAAACGTTCCGGAAAAATACGAAACGGCCATATATTAGTCGGCGTATGAAATTGGCGGCACGTTCTATTCGTAGATACGTAAACATTGAAATCGATCGAATACTGCCGCCGATATCGGTCCGAGCGATACGAATTAATATTGTTTCGCCGTTGCGTAGTAACCGGACATTTTCGTCTCCTTTTGTACAAACTGCCCGACTGTAATTGCTAAGGACCGTGCGTTTTTAAACTCGCGCTAAAATATAACCGGTTAGGCAAAATGTTCGATAATAATTCACTCACTTATGTTGTAATATCCGTGTTTCAGCGCGATAGTGAAATTTTCTTTAACTAAAGAATAAAAAACGAGTTTGATTTACGCGATATTGTCGATTCGCCATAATGATTAGTAATTACGGGTAAACGCTCGGTTAAAATGCCCGTTTAGTCGAAATACTATATATCTATATATATATATATATAAGAAAATAAACGTCTTACTTTTATAACCGAAATGTTTAAAGTACTCTAAAAAATCGTGAAAATAATTGTTCGCCAAACATCGCGCGATCACCGAGCACGAGTATCGTTTTTCGATCGCGGTATAATCGCGTAAAAGTTTATTTTATGTGTCAAATTGTGATCATATGTGTATGTGTGTATTTCGTTACGCGAAACTCCGGGTTATTATGCGTTTTACAATTTGAACGACGTAGGAATTATCTGTATAATTACCGTTACAAATTTCTTCCGCGTTTTGATCCGTTGAGTACGTAATAGTAACTGGGGAGGGGCCAATAAACGTTAGTATCGCCGTTAATTTTCAGTATGAAAAACGCGTGCGGCTAGTACGTTTATACGAAAAAGCCCGACAACGAAGGCGGTATAGAGCGAACGTTTTTTTTTTTTTTTTAAATTGATTCGTCGAATTATAATATCCGTTTGCGTAATAATCGGTGGTCGCGTTTTATAAACCGTATTTAAAACGTTCGTTAAAAAGCGAATTAGTTGGAAAGCGCGCGTTTAAAATGAAAAAAGATAAAAAAAAACGACTGTTTATGTATCGACATAGGTACGTTTCGTTTTTTTTTTTCATTTATTCGACGATTCATCATCCCGTGCTTATACAATTGTATATTTATTCTACGTGTTTCGTTCGCGCGTTTTATCTACGTTCGGAGCGCGCCTCGTATTTTGATTTCAATTTAAGCGGTAGAATACGGTGGATTAAACGCGTGCCGTCGAAATACATATTATTTACGCGTACAACTTGACACGTTTTACGTACACCAATTCATTGGATTTAGAAGCGTGCCTTCTTCGTAAACTAAAATTCAAACGATTTAGTTTACATTAACGTTGGTTTTTCAACGCTACATTTGTTCAAAGTGATTTTTTATATTTATTTACGACGTTTCGTCAACTCGGCATACCCGAAATGGCCGTCTCGATGATATATTTCATATATTGGTGTAGAATTTCTGAAACGTTTTAGTATTATTGTTTCGTCGTCGTTTCTCCGAGTCGATTAAACGTTTCTAAAAATACGATGTCGCGAAAAACGTAAAATAACTTTCACTATTCGTATGTTATGCGTCAAAGTCGGTAGTTCAAATCGTTATACAATACGCGTTACGTTGTTTCAATAAGAAATTACCTTTTTTTTGACCAGACGCCTTTTTCGTATTGACTAGAAAAATAAAAACGACGTTTTATTTTATTTAATACGAACGAAGGCGTTCAATTCGGAATACACGGTTTTGTTACGAACGAGAAACGTCACTAAACGCGCGCTTTATAATTTGGGCGCAATTTTCACGTGAAAACTGTGTACGAAATTCGTTCGATTTGAATAGAGAGTGACGCGTTAGGGGTTTTTTGTTGCGCACACGTGGTTTCCACACCGAGACGCGATAATGTAGTGAAAACGGAGGACAACGTCCGTTCAACGTGATTCGTACACGAAACAATGTAATGGCGTCGCGTAACTTTCCGAACGGGTGTTTCGTATTGTACCGCCGATTGTCTTATATCGGCAAATACTAAAACAAAATACGCCCGACTTATCGGAACGTCGAAACATCGGTGGAAACCGTTCGTGTGGCCAATACTAGCGCCGACAGTGGTGATTGTATAACCGCGATTCATCACCTCCGTCAACGGTTATAACCGGGATAATTGTTCCGTTTGAACGCGTTCGCCGATTTGATTGGACGACGCTCGACGCGGAAAATATACGACGAGCGTATCATTCGTGGACGATAAAACGGAGGGCGCCGCGCGTCAATCCGGCGACCACCGTACTTAGTGTCCATTTGTGAAAAATAGCCGACGGATAGAGACACACCGGGCCTGGAAGGTTAAATCACTCACTGTTAAAGTACACTAGGCTGAATACATCCTTGACAGTGTCGTTTTCTACGTGGCGCAAAAGATTACGGGACAGTAAAAAATACGCCGTGCGTAATAGTAACGTCGTGTCGGGATTATTCGAAATTACGGCGACGATTATTTTTAATTAAATATCGATAACGAAGGATTACACGTTTTCGTGACGACTAACGTCGTCACAAAAACGCGATCCCTAGATACCACCGACGCGAATTACGAAAGGGACCGTGTATTTTAAATAAACGGACGACGAATACGATAATACGAACCCTTTATGCCTCCGGAAGCGAGTTGGCCTAGATGTGATAATGTCACGTTTATATCGTAGTATACGTATGTTCGTTTATTACGATATTACTACTACTACGCGTATATATTACGTTATGAAGTTGTCGACGTTATGGATTTGTAGTGAATTCGCGTTATTGTTTTTTTTTCGCTAATAGAGTTTTCTTTTCCAACGATTTCACGATCCCTTAAAGCTGCGTACGATCCCGTTAGCCCTATTCGAAACGTATTTAACCGTATGCCGCCGGATTGCAAACTTCGAACAATACGAACAACGATCGTCCCGTTCCGCCGTACGTACAGACAAAACACGGACCGAACAATCCGGTCGTTGGCGCCCGAACTTGGATAGCATGTTTTTACCAATGCATATGCCCAGATCGCGATATTTTGCGCGAAACAGCGTTCACGGACGCGAAATAACAAAACGCGCCGCAGCCGTGAAACCTTTTTTACGTTTCACTCGGGGATTTAAAACGTGATCGTTTCGTGTTTGTATTTATACTCCAGTTTACCGTTAATGGTACCGCTCGAGTATTATACGTCGTTAATATATAGTATACAGTTACGTTACCGAAAATATGCCGCTAGTATTCTTACTTAAACAAGCTAAAATCAAATTTAGAAAAATATACGTCGATAAGAACACATATTGTAAACGTAATTGGTATACACATATTCGGCCGTACAAAAGAAGAAACGTACTTCGAATTAACGTCGCTATTTATCGCGAGTATATTATTTATTATATTTCGTAAATATCGTTACTTAAAGTTTACGACGATGATTATTCGAAATTCTCGGGACGAAATCGGCGGCGATTTATTCGACGACATTCGGGTCCGACCGAATCGAAGTGACTAATCGTATATCGTAATCGGGAAATCGATTTTGACGAAAACTCCATCCGTGTAGTCGAACACGGGAAAACCGTTTTACGTTCGAAATAATTTTCAATTCAAGCGTCACTACTATCTAACGAACTACGCTCTCGTATTTTCCTATATTAATATTATTCCGTTATGGGATAGCGAATAGGTAGGAACTGCGCGCGAGTTGCGTTTTAATGTTTCCAAAAATAGCGTTCGAATACGAATATTTGTCAATTTGGATACGCTCGGACACGTACGGCTGAATGTGTATATAAACCATACTTACGGTTGGCGTCAGACTTTCGGCCGATCAAAATGATCACGGTTATGATGAAGATGTAAACACGTTTAGTCAACTTCATGGTCTTCGTGTTATTGTTGAAGCGGCAATAACGTTTGGTCACAGAGCTATACACAGTCTACGATTGAGAAAACACGAATCTCCGAACGAAAATTATGGTCCCGTGTAAACAACGAGCGAATTTTACGAGAGGGTATTTGTTTAGGTAAATAAATACCGTCGGCGTACGTATTGATATAATAACGAACGGCGATCGAAGTATGTACGATTCGGCGAAAAAACATATTTTCGTATATTTACGAAAACAAGTATACCGCGAAATTACCGGGCGAATGAAACCGAGAACGGATTCGAACGCGTATTTCAATTTACGTTGGTCGGTACGGGAATTCCGAGGTTTCCTACGTAACTTTACGTTCTGGAACGTCTTATTGCTTCTATCGTGGTTAATAATATTGTAATGATATGCGTACATATCATATTAAGCTTAGTTTATATAAAAAAAAAAATATATATACTGTATACAAACACTGTAGAAATTATTAATAAAACGAA